>ML677420.1:1868839-2011744 GCA_007922305.1 Dermatemys mawii | reverse complement strand
GACTCCTGCACCCCCCCCCTTCTGAGCACCAAACAGGAGCTCCTGCACTCTCCTCCCCATATCCACCTGCACCCCTGCATGGGAGCTGCCCCTGGGTAAGCTTTCCATACCCCAACATCCTGCCCCAATTCTGAGCCTCCTTCCTCACCGTATCTCCTGGCCAGATCCTGCACTCCAACCCCCACCCTGCTCCTGCACCCAAACTCCCTCCCAGACTCTGCACCCCCACACCTGTGCTCAGTGCACCCCCACCCTTAGCTCGGCGCAGAGGGAGACCAAGCGAATGGGCTAGAACCAGGGAGAAGATAGGTAGTTACCTGCTCTATGTGGGCAAGGTGAAGGGGATCCTGTTTATCCCCTCCCTAACCCTGCAGAGTTTGCAGTTTACCACTGGTCCCCTCCCTTGCTCCAGGGACCAGCCCTAGCTCCCGCCCCACTGTGCTTTTGCCCTCAGACCCTGCCTTGCTCCAGTCAGCAGGGACTAATCCTTCCCCCATGCCCCGCTATGCTCATCTTGCCTTTGGCCCCTGCCTCGCTCCAGCTGGGGACCAGTCCTTCCCCCCTGCCGCACCCCAATGCCCAACTGTCAGGATGAATAAAAATCAATGATTTTTTTAAAAAAATCTGATTTTTTAAATTTATATCAGATTTTTGATGAAAAAAATCTAAAGATAGTTTTAATAAGGTACATTATATCTCATCATAGAATAGGGATTATAAATTCTAATTCCATAGCTTGAGACAATATATTCATGTGATGTTTAAGAAAAGTTTTGTAAATGAGTTTTAGTAGTTCATGGATTAAGGACCCCATCTTATGGGGTTCCACAGGCTTCTATATAGACTATTTAGGTTAATTTTTCTATCTATCCAATGGGACTCAGTCTAGAACATATCATCAGAGATGCTTAGTTTTGCAGTTCTCAAACACAGGGTCAACCCCTTACACCTCTTTAAAAGTGAAAAGTTTCAAAAAGTTCAATGAACTGTGGCAGACAGTTGGAATATGACTTTTTCTCCAAAGTGTTTGTATCATGCACCTCATAAGCCTATGGCTGTGCTTAGTACATAGTAGACTTCATCTTCAAAGCACTTTTGCAAACAATTAATTAAACCTCCCAACCCTATTGTGAAGGAGGTATTATTAACCCCATTTTACAGATGAATAAACAGGAACAGAAAGGTAAATGTGGGAGCCATGAAAGTATGAAGGTTCCTAAATCCTGTTTTTAGGCATAACTGTTATCCAGAAAAGTCCCGCTTGACTGCCATTTAACCCTGTGGGCGACTAAAGTCACTTTGTACCTATGTTTTTGCAGTAAGATGTTCCTAGGTGCCTACATTTCTGCCTCTGAGCAACCACACTTGCTGCCTCATTCTGGGCACCTAGCTCCTGCCTAAGCCCCAGAGTGATCCAGGCACCAGAAAACAATAGGCGTTTGGCCACCTAAGTTGCCTGGAAGGCCTGATCCAGTAGGTGTACTTGTAGACCACCTAGCTCCCCACAAAAGAACTGGAAAGGGGAGTTTATTCTAGCTCTTTCTCAGTCCCAATTCATATTAAAGTGGAACAGTTTCAATAGGAGATTGAGGGATGCCCCCCAATCAGCATCTTCCATAGCCTTATGGTGGCAAGTCCCTGTTCAAATCTTTTCTCCCACGCTGGCAGAAGAGGGACTTGAAGGGGTTTCTTCTACACAGGGCTGGCTCTATCTTACATGCTGCCCCCCACCGCTTGCCACCCCAGGCACCTTGCTTCTATAGCCTGAGTACCCTAACTCCTGGGTAAAGGCTACAAAGGGGGGCTGCCTCTTTCTCCCCGACTCCTGGCTGTTTCGTGTGGAGTTAAGCAGCCGCTGATGGACCCTACACACGATTCGGTTCGGCAACAGAATGCTTCTCTTCTCCAGGTTCATGAGTCACAAGCAGAGCAGGTGCCTCTTTGAAACTTGGACTTAGGGGTGGGACTTAGCACACACCCCTTTTCATTGCATCCCCTATTGGCTAACTTAGGTGATTTGTATAAGAGCCTAGGCACCTGCCTCAAGTTTGGTGGATCTCAGTGCTGTTCCTATGATTTTCTAAGCACTTCAAAATTAGGCGTTGTGACATTCAGTATTGCAGTCCATGAGTCCCCTTGTATCTAAGTGACTTTCTCTAGAGACCTTAGTGTCCAAGCCAGAACCAAAATGTTCCTGGTTGCCGGGTAGGGTGACCAGACAGCAAGTATGAAACATTGGGACAGGGGGTGGGGGGTAATAGGAGCCTATATAAGAAAAAGTCCCCAAAATCGGGACTGTCCCTATAAAAGCAGGATATCAGGTCACCCTATTGCCAGGCCTGTGCTAAGGGCCACCAGGCCACACTTCCCTAACATCATTTTTCACAACCCTTTCATTGTAAAAGGGTATCACAAATGTTCACATGATGTGAAAATGTAGCTGGTATATATAAAAATAAATGTCTCCTATTCTGTTACAGGAAAAGACACGGGGATCTGGTTATCAGAATGGCAAACAATGCCTGTCATAATCAGATATCTGCAGTTAAACTTCCCACCCACCGATTTCTTAAGCTTTGTTTTCTCTCTGGTATTTGAGGCGATTACTGAGCAATAGCAGTACTGCACAATTTTACTGCACAAAAGCCTGACATTGCAGGACAAGTAACATTCTTGTCAGTTAACACAGGCCCAACTGAAGTTAAAGAACAGTTAGGCTTGTCAAGCTTGTAAACGCACACTAAACCCAGAGGAATCAGACATTCCAGAACGAACCTTAACATTGGGAAACCTGTTACAAGCAGCCTTCTGGAGAGCAAAATATTTCCATTTGTGAAAGCTGGATTGTTGGCAGGTCCAGTACACTTTTTAACCAGACACTTGATTGTACTGTATTTGTAGAATTTCAACAAGCACTGTTGCAACTGGTGATGTGAGGAGGAAGAAGAGATATCTGATGATGATGACTGGATGCTGATGGATGCTGCAGATAAAAATGGTGGGTTGCTATTGTCATTCACAGAGCATCTGCATGGGGATTGGCGTTTCTGGGTCTGAGAAAAGAGCATTGACTAGTGGGATTGCATCATAGTGCAGGTTTGGGATGATCAGCAGTGGCTGCAGAACTTTTAGATGCACAAGGCCATATTCCTGGATCCGTGTGCTGAGCTCACCCCAGCACATGAACACAAAAAGAGAGCTGCATTGACCGTGGAGAAGTAAGTGACAATCACACCTCGGAAGCTTGCAACACCAGATTGCTACGAGTCAGTGAGGAGTCAGTCCAGAGCTGGAAAATCCACAGTGAGGGCCATTCTCTTCCAAGTGTGCAATGCCACTCAGTACCTCCTGCTCCACAGTACATAACAGCTGTTAGAAGAGCCAACCGTGGAGCTGTATAGCTAAGGAAGGCCTAAAAAGAGCATTTTAACAGTCAACCCTAGAAGTGTTGTGTGATACTTTTATGAATTAGTAAGCCTACTATGTAAAGATCTTAAATATGTCTAGGTTATTGAACTTTGTAATGCATAGTATAAACTAATCAATATTCTCAGAGTTTCCAAAAATATAACTTTATTATGTACAAAGCAACATGAAACAAAGTGCAAATATACAAGTTACAAACAGTTTAGCAGCACTGTGAGAATATGACTAAGGTTACGGATTTTCTCACAGAAGTCACAGGCGTCTGGAAACTGCAGACCTCAGACCTGACAAACTCACTACACCAAACACCACCCAAGGCAATGGGGCCCCCAAGCTCCGAGGCAGCAGGAGTACCCCACAGCTCCCAGCCACTGCAGGTAGTGTGGGACACCCGCAGCTCCCTGCTGCTGCAGGTGGTGGGGGGTGGGACTCCACAGTTCCCCACTGCCACAGGTGGCACAAAAGAACTCTGGAGCTCCCAGGGACCCAGTAGCTCCCAGCCACTGTGGGCAGCAGGAGGGACCCCACAGCTCCTCACCACCGCGGGTGCCCAAGGGCTCTGAGCATCCAGGGGCAAAGGGGAGCCGCACAGCTCCTGGCTGGCCCCTGCAGCTCCTGGCCTCTGGTGGTAGGTAGCTCAGCGCTGTGAGGGACGGGGAACCTGGAACTCTTGGCGTTGGGGGATCCTTGAGATCCCAGTCACGCTCCTGCATCTGCCCAGTGGCTCCCCATTTTCTGATGGATCGTTTCAGGGACAGGTCACCGGCTTCAGTAAATTTTTCTTTATTGCCTGTGACCAGTCCCTGACTTTTACTAAAAAGATCCGTGAAAAAATCTTAGCCTAAGTATACCCCATGCTTATAAAATTTATAAATATCAAAGCAATAAACATACAGGATTGCATATTAAATATGAATAACAGTGTTTTGTTTATGTTACAAACATATAGCACACAGTGCTTGGTGGTTAATGCTGTGGCTATCACAGGTTGGTGTTGTCATGGTTCCCTTTGTTTTCCCCTGGCGTGGAGGGGTAGGGGGAAGAGTTCATGCCACATTGCCATGTTGATGGGCATCAGCAGCAATGATCATGGAGTCTTCTATGGGTTGGAAAGGTTGCCGTGTCCAGGGTCTTTGGGCATTTTGCTCAGTAATGTCCCTGATCTGATCCAGATTGAACGTTGGGGTGGTAAACAAGGTCACTCCAGCAGATCTCGTGTGCCGTGGTAAGTGACACAAAGCAAAAGGCAGATACAGAGAAGTTAAGGGACATGCCCAAAGTCACCCAGCCAAGCAGCGGCAGGGTGAGACTAGAACTGAAAGATTCTGGATCCCAGTCCCTAACTCCAGACCACTAGACAATATTACCCCTGAGAGTTGAGAAATACACTGTCTGCCTTCTACCCTTAAGGAAATTAAAAACCTGAGGTCACTTGAGTACTGGTCTGAAATTTGTTTTCCTCGGCGTACACATCCTGTGTCTTCCATTGGATAGGCATAGGAAGGAGAGGCTGGTGTAGGGTTAAATATCTGCATGATTGAGTCAGGACATTAAGAAAAGCTGATGGTTTTATTAGCATGTCATGTTTCCATATTCAATATTTAATTATTAACATGCCAACATTTTCTGCCTGGAAAGTGTGGCTAGAGTAAACTCGGAAGGTTCAGTCGACTTCCCCTTCAAATAAGGCGATAGGTTGTTTGGAAAGCTGCAATCTTAGCAGCATTCTTGTCATGTGTGTTAAATTATGGATTTTTAAATATTAATTATCAACGTTTAATTTTATTTGGCAAACACCATGTACACAAGCATGGCCACCTCAGGCTGAGCTTCCTCCACAACCATCACTGGAGAGGGTTATCGTAGCAGAGGTCTAGTGAATCAATATGCAAGAATCCAAATGTGGTTAAGATTTTGAAGATTAAGCTAATATTTGGCAACCGCAACATGATTCTTTGCAGCAACTTCTATTTGTTTCTGTTTCTCTGTCAGAGTCTTTCCGGACCCCACGGAAGTCAATGGAATGTCTGTTGTTAACTCTGTGGGTTTCAGAGAAGGCCCAGAGGGCATGTCCCCACTGCAATTAAAAACCCAGGGCTGGCCTGTGCTGCCAGCTGGCTCAGGCTAAGGGAGCTGTTTAACTGTGGGGTAGACATTTGTGCTCAGGCTGGAGCCTGGACCCCAAGAGGTGGGAGGGTCCCAGAGCTCAAATGTCTACACCACAATTAAACAGCCCCTTAGTGTGAGGGTGAGTCAGTTGGCATGGGCCAGCTGGAGGTGTCCAGGTGCAGTGTAGACATACCCTGAATGTCCATTTTGATTAATAAACTATTAAGGTTAGAAGGGACCTTAGGAGATCATCTAGTCCAACCCCCTGCATGAAGCAGGGCCCATCCCCCATTAAATCAACCAACAGATTTTTGCCCCAAATCACCCCCTGGAGGGCTGAGCTCACAACCTTGGGGTTAGCAGGCCAGTACTCAAACCAGTGAGCTATTCCTCCCCCCAGTATGCTTCTTTTTCTTATCTGGTCATCTGTGTGGTATGGGTTTGTCTTTGGATGGCATTATGGACTATTGAAGCTTCCCTTCAAATGCATATGAATATTACATGTAAATATATAAATGTATGAGTTCTGCTAATTGAATGCAATTAAACAAATGAATAGAATTCAAGCAATTCTACGAACAAACAAAAATAAATTTGTTTACTTTGGTCTTTAATGCCTCATGTCATTGAAGCCATAGATCAAATCTAAGACATTACTGCGTATCTAGGGAAAATCACCTTTCCAATGATATATGACAACCCTTAAACCCCGCAGTCCACAGTGAATCTATGTGCAGCCACTGACCCCAGTTTGTCTGTCTATCTAGGACAAAACATTAAAAAACAGCTCACAGACTCCTGAGATCCACAAAAAATTTCCTTTTTAAGGGACCGATCCAAAGCCCATTGAAATCATTGGGATCAGTGGGGTTTGGCTCAGATCCTAAGCGGAGAACTTCAAACTACTGAACTTTGGAAAAAAAGCTTTTATCAAAAGAGATCTTTCTTCTGAGATGATTCATAGGTGGATGGAAATTATTCAGGACTGAATGTAACCACTGAGATTATCAGTATGTCACATGTCAAAGCCCGGGAAGAGAGCCCTGGTTTCAGTAGCACAGTCAGGTTTTTGACAGATATAGACCACTAATCTCCCAGCCTCCAACTAAGCTTGAAAACACTCCTGGCTTGGCTGGTGAAAAGGCACAAAAGCAGCATTTTCATTTCAAGAAATGTGACAAGCTCCATGAGGAAGCTTGAAATACCGAACCTTTGAGGTCAGTCTCTTTCTGTCTCTCATGTGAGTTACAATATGATGTTCCGTTTCTTGAAAGGAATTAAGTTTTCCAACGTTTCTGCTCTGCCTCAAAGTCCACCTGAAGCTCCCAAATGACAACGCTGGTGCTGTTTAAAAGACAGGCTTCATTTATTGTACGTTCCCTGAAGAGATTTGCTAAATGTGCTTTTCCCTAACACACACTATCTTTAGTTGTGGGCCATGTGACCTTCCTCCTTCCATGTAAACAAGGCATCTGTGAACTTGTCATCCTTTCTTTTTCAAAGGGAAACAATGGGGTGTTTGCAGAACTCCGCTGAACTTGTGCTGGTTATGGTTAGGTCAGAGAGCCTGGGGAGTAGGAAACGGATGTTAGATATAAGCAAATTGAAAATGTAGTAGCATATAAATGAGTCAAACTTCAGAGTTGTAAAATGACTAAAGGAAAATTGCAGTATAATCTCAAAAAGAGTCTAACTCTGACATTAAATTACAAAGTAGTGAGAATTGGTCATCAAGTTTTTGAAGCAGCTGAAACATAATGATAATAATTATAACAAATCATTGCAGCCCAAGGGCTCGCAATTTTTAACCTCTGCCCAACTTTTTCCTTTTTGGTCTTTATGTTAATGGTACATTTCTAAATAGTTTATAAAGGGTTAATAGATGTTACAGTTCTTAGTAGTATGTTATTGATTGTTATAAGCACATTGGTAGTGTGGTGTGACTGGGTGCCTGGATGGGCCACGGTGAGAATGTCATACTCAGGTCAGACAGCAAGAAACATGGCAGGTAACCTCCAAAACTGGTGGTTTATTCTATAATTACAGTCACCAAACCAGTATCAAAAGGGCTTCTGTACTACCACATTAGTTAACACAGGGGTGAAAAAACTTTTTGGCCTGAGGCCACATAGGGTTGAAAAATTGTATGGGGGTCTGGGTCAGGGAGGGCTGTGCCGCCCCAAACAGCCTGGCCCTGCCCCCTACCAGATCCCCTCCCACTTCCCGCCCCCTCAGAATCCCAGACCCATCCACCACTCCCCACTCCTTATCCCCTGACCACCCCCTCCAGAGACCCTCAAACTCCTAACCACCCGCCAGGATCCTGCCCCATATCTAAGCCCCCCTGTTTCCTGTCCCTGACCACCCCCTCCTGAGACCCCTCACCCTACCTGCCCCTCCAGAACCCCACCCCTGCTCCCTGTCTGACCCTACCCATATCACACCCCGCCTCCTGACAGACTTCCGGGACTCCCATGTCTATCCAACACCCCCCTTCCTCATCCCCTGACCGCTCCCCCAGAACCTCCACCCTATCCAACTGCCCCCTGTCCCGACTGCCCCGCAGGACTCCCTGCCCTTTATCCAACTCCCCAACCCCGGCCCTCTTACCATGCTGCTAGCAGCCTGTCTGGAGCCAGACATGCAGCCTCCCAGAGGAGTGCGCAGCCCCGTCCCCCAGAGTGCTGCCTGCGCAGCACTACCGAGGCTCCAGGGGAGCAGGTAAAGCAGGGGAGGGGCCGGGAGCAGCCTCCCCTACCAGGAGTTCAGGGGCCAGATAGGATGAGCCCAGGGGTTGGATGTGGCCCGCGAGCCATAGTTTGCTCACCCCTGCTTTAGACAATGGTTTGTTATTGGAAGAATCCCTTTAAAGATGTGAATTAACCTCCATTTATCCCTGAGCAAAGGCCCTAACCTAGAAAACCACTCACTGCATGCCTTGCATCTGAGTTCATAGACTCCAAGGCCAGAAAGGATCATTGTGATGGAGGTTCTCAAACTTAATTGCACTGCAACTGCCCTTCTGACAACAAGAAATTAGTACATGATCCTGGGGAAGGGGATGTGGAGCTTGAGCCCTGTTGTCCCAGGCTGAAGTCCTCAGGCTGTGGCTTCAGCCTCTGGCCCCTGCAAGTCTGACATTGGCCCTGGCAACTCCATGTAAATGGGGTCCCAACCCGCAGTCTGAGAACTGCTGTAGGTCTGACCTCCTGTATCACGTAGGCTGTAGCATTTCTCCAAAATAATTTCTAGAGCAGATCTTTTAGAAAAACATCCAATCTTGTTTTTAAAATTGTTAGTGTTGGAAAATCCACCACAAACCTCCGTACATTGTTCCAATGGTTAATTACCATCACTGTTAAAAATGTACATCTTATCTCCTGTCTGAATTTGTCCAGCTTCAACTTCCAGCCATTAGCTCTTCTCTCCTATGTTAAAGGATCCATAGTGACACAGAAGCATTTAGACAAAGGGTCTCCTGTCCTTTGCAAACAACTGTCACCTCAGACCTGACAAACTCACTACACCAAACACATCTTACAGGATATCTATCTGTAAAGAGTAATATGTAAGGTATCTACAGAAAGTTCATACTTTGTCAAGATTCGTAATCACTGTGATATGTATGTATGGGTAATATTTAAGAAATAATGTATTTATATTGAAAGTAGGCTTTAGGGACTGTCTGAGAGCAAATGTTAGTCACCAGGGGATAATGTGTCTTGATGAGGGCCCATTCAGGCAGGAGGGAGTTGTCACCTGGCCCGTTTTACTAAGTAATGCAATGCAAGGCTTAATTGCTTAGCCTTTCTTACTCCCAAGATTTTCAATGGAAAACCAGAGACAACTGCAAACAGTTGAAACCTCTTGAAGGTAGAGAAGAATCTTTACAAAAAGGCGGGGGTTTACTCTGTCTACAAAGAGAAACAAAAATCTGTTTCAATGTAAGAGAGGAGGGAAAAAGAGCCTCTGCAAGGAACAAGGTGTTAAAAATTGCATCCTGGTTACGTACAGCGCTGCAGTGCTTCTGGTAAAAACGCTCTGTTCCCACAGGGGAGAAGCTCTCCTGCGGACGTAGCATTTGCACACGTGCACTTATGTCAGAGTAACTTATGTTGCTGAGTGACATAAGTTATGCTGACAGGCTGTAGTGTAGTGTAGACACAGTCTAACTGAGCTTTGGGGGGAAAATCTACTTTATTAGTCAAGAAAGAAATGATTGATAAGTGTAGATCCAGGTTTGCATTTGATTATTTTGTTTTCCTTTGTAGCCATTTATTTCCATCAGTCTTTCTTAAATAAACCTTTCCCCACATAGACAAGGCCTATGATTGTATTCTGGGAGGCAAGGGCTAATAAGCAAAGATAAAATCAGCTGGAGTCCATTAACCTTCCAGGAAACCAGCCTGGTGGTTATAAAAGGAGGAAGGGGAAATTAACTGCCAGCTTGGCTGGTGAGTCAAACTGCTAATGTGATGGGGGAAAGGGTCTCTGAGCCAACTTCCTCATTTGATTACTTTAATCCCAGAGAAAAGGGACTTTGGGATTTTGTAGCTTTAATCCTGAAGAAAGGATGAATACAGGTTTCTTCCCCCCATCCATAAGGAAGGGGTGTGTGTGTTAGGATTTGCTTTGTTTGTCTGAACCTTTTTCTTAGAGGAAAGGTGACTTTGAAATTGCTTGTCTGGTCCTGGAAGCAGGAACTTTAGAAGTGTTTTCCACCAGCCTAAGAAGAACCTGTTTCTCTTAGTTTCATAGGTTGCCTGGGATTCTTTTTGGCTGAAGAACTTTTTGCATACAGCCTCACAGGATGACAGGATGGTATGTGTAGTACGAGTACCTTTGGTGGGGACTTAATGGTTGGGGATCTGTACTGGCCTCAGTCTAGAGCCTTAACAGAGTGCTAATTCAAATCTGGTTTAATTGTCTGAAGGCCACTGCTATCTGTTGTTCATTATTTATCATCCTTTGTGAAATGTGGATCTCAGTTTATAGCTTGGATAGGTGCCCATATTACAAAACCACAAAGAACCTCTTCTTTAGCATTTTATAGAGAAGGAAATGTGTGAACTAAGCTGTAGAAACAGAATTTCTCTTTCCACCTTGGAGGGGTGGGAACTAAATAGGGCAAGTTAGGGGAAGGCCATGCTTTGCAGGCCACTGTTTATTAAGTAGGCAAGCTCCAAAGCTCTTGGTCCCATACCTTCCACCAGCAAGCAGTTAATTCTAAACTTTGTATTTAGCAATATGTCCTTAAGTTTATTGTATTTGTATCCATGACTTGCAGATTGTTCTGAGGCAATGATTTTATTTAATATGCTGGGGAAATTGATAGCCCCTGTGAGAAGAGGATAGGGGTTTATCACTTATTTGTAGAACTAATTGTCCTAGGCAGTTATACAAACATAAGACCCTCTACCCTGAAGTATTTGTGTAAGCTAGCAGGTAGAGACCAGAAAGCAACAAGCTGATAACTGGTCAGCATGCTCAGTAGTGGGTACAGCACATTTGGCTAACTATTATTGAGGGATTTGGTAGATCTCTTGGCAAAGGAGACATTTTAACTTGTTTGTAGTGTGTGTCCAGTGATGGTGGAAAGGTTATGGAGATGGAATGATAGGACTGATGTTTTATGAAAGTAGTTCTCAAACTTTTGTACTGGGAGCCCTTTCACATAGCTAGCCTCTGAGTGTGACCCCCCCCTTATATAAAAAGTGCTTTTAATTTATATTTAACACCATTATAAATGGTGGAGGCAAAGCAGGTTTGGGGTAGAAGTTGATGGTTTGTGACCCCCAGTCTAAGAACCCCTTCTTTAGAGAATACATCAAAGTGGCTCTTGTTATAGGTTTCTCCCATTCACAAATATAACACTTCAAGGATTTGGGATTATGTACAACCAGGAGAATAGATTCAGAGGAGTAGCCGTGTTAGTCTGGAATTGCAGAAGTGACAAAGAGTCCTGTAGCACCTTAAAGACTAACTAAAGTATTAGAGCATAAGCTTTTCTGGGCTAATACCCACTTTGTCGGATGCATGCAGGAGACTAGATGTCACTCCTGATACTATTTGGATAAGACTCTCTAGCTAGCCCTTTGCATTCAATTCCCTTGGTGACTGCAGGGTAATTTTTTCAGCAAGAATCTGTGGCCAACCACAGACCTAGACATTTAAATCTCTTTGGCAAGAGTGAGCCGGCAGACTGACAAACTGATCTTTGTTTCTCCAGAGGCAGGGGCCGTGGATTTACTGAGTGATGTGTAGACAGAGATAAGGGTTGAAACCCACTCCTGAAGTGAGGTTTCCCAGGCTTGAAGAGCTCAGAAGGTAGCGCTAATGCAAGGCTAGTCCCTAATCAAAGGGACTGGCCTGGCCAGTGACAAGACAGGCCCTTGGCCTCCAGGGGTGCGTAACACGTGCTTGTCCCTCGACTGAACTGTGAATACCAGAGCTCTCCCTGGGCCTGTCCCTACGGAGAGCCGGAAGGCTCAGGGGCCCCGCTGGGGCGGGGCAGGCGGGGGACAGCTCCGAGCACAGGCCAAGGGAGGGGAGGAGGGCGGTGCCGGCCCCGCCCCTCTCCCTGGCCTCGCGCGCGCGCGCCGCCGGCGGCCCCGCCCCTCTCCCTGGTCTCGCGCGCGCGCGCCCGTGCGCTGTGCGGCCGCCATGTTGTTGTGGTTGTGAGGAGGCGGTGGCCGCGGAGAGGAGCCTCGCGACTCCGACCCGTCGCTCCCGCCCCAGGCAGGAGGCCGCGCCGCGGGGCGCCCCGCGCCATGCCCGGCCGCACGGTAAGGAGACACTCGGCTGGGACAGCAGCGGGGCCTGTGGCGCCCGCCGGGCCTGGCAGGGGCGGGCGCTGCTCGGGCTGTCAGCGGGGGCCGGGAGCTGCGGCCCAGGCCCGGGGCCCTCGCTCCTCGTCCGCCCCACTCTGCGGGGTCCCTCCTTCCCCTTCTCGGGCCCGGTGTGCCGGCCAGGCTGCCGCTCGCCCTGGGACGGGCACGCCCCTCCCCGCCTCTCGGCTCGTGCGAGGGGCTTGGGCTGCCTCTCCGTGCCCCGGGCAGAGCTGCCCCTTGGAGGGGGGCGCTGGGCTCCGTCTCCCCTGCGCCCCCGCTCCGAGGGAGGGGGGGCGAGATTCTGCCTGGGGCAGGGTCCTCTCCTCTGCCTGGGGAGGGTCCTCTCCTCTGCCCGGCTTTTCTCACTCCCCAGAAGCAGGCACCCTCTTTGGGGGGGAGAGAGGGGCTGCCCCCCGCCGTGTCCCTTCAGGAGCGACCCCGGGGCCCTTTAACCCCCCACCCCGGGGTGCTCAGCACCTGGCTTTCCCTTGCTCTGCAACAGTTACTCCGTCGTGTGTGCGCGCGCTGGGGTCGTGGGGATTCTCCTCCCCCACCCCCCGTGCGTAGAGGTGGGTGGTGTCCAGGCTTCCTTCCCTCCCACGTGGCGGACACACTCCTGTAGAGCGGTCTTTCTCAACCCTTCCAGACGGCTGTCCCCCTTACCTACCCCAACCTTCACTTCACTTAAACTACTGGCTTACACAGTCAGACCTAAAAATACAGAAGTGTCACAGCACACCGTTAGTAAAAATTGCTGTATAATTTAACCATGTAAATATAAAATGCATTGGTATATTGTACCTACAGTTTCATGTATAGTATAATGTTGAGCAATATAAACAAGTAATTGTATGACATTTTAGTTTGTCCTGGCTTTCTTAATGCTTTTTATGCAGCCTGTTGTAAAACTAGGCAAATACATCAATTCATTTAGATATATCCCCAGAAGACCTTTGCATACCATCAGGGGTAGGTGTATCCCTGGTTGAAAACCACTGCTGTAGAGGGAGGCTGGTGTGTGGCTCTTTGTGCACTGGGCCTGTGTTTTTCCCCCATCTTCCTTTGCTTCCCCACTGTACCAAGGATCCAGGCTCAAGTTGCTCAGGTTTTTATTGCCTACTGTGTGTGGAGCCCTGACTGCCTTTCCCACTCTCTTGAACAGAGAGGTAACTGTCCCCATGTGTCAGGGGAATCTAAGCAGGCACTCCCTGCCCAGTGTGGGGAGTCTGATTGAGCTGAGATGTTTTCTTCTCCCATCCTCTTGAGGGAATGTTTGGGAGTGGCTGGGAAAGAGTATTAGCAGAGTACAGGAATGTGAGTGCAGAACTATGCTATTTTATGGGGTGCTATTGTGAGGGGCCATTTGGGGTGGAAAAGGGAGAATGCTTCTAGAATTTGATATGCTGCACAGGATTGTGCCCCACTGATTGTTCCTTGAGCAAGTGCTAGATTACAGTGGTGTTTGGAAGGGCAATGTTCTGTTTTCTAGAGAGGGCAGTTGGGTTTGAAAGGGGACGCTTCCAGATTGAGTCTTGAGAGGTAGCTGTGACATTTCAGTGGTGACAGTATTGTCTGATTCACATGGATTTTGGGAGAGGCAGGGAGGGAGAAGTTAGTTTTGAATTATAAACACTGGGGCCTCCTGCAGATTATCCTTAATCCAGGTGATAGAGAAGATTGGGAGGGGGAGAGAACCCCTAAAATAGATCATGTCAAATATTACTGCCATGTTGGTTTATCATTTTAACAGAGCTTTAGTATTTCTGTATGTTATGGAGTTTCTCTAGCATTTAGCTATGTGGCTCCCCTTCCTAAATTCTCTAAAGGGATTTAGATCTTTAGCTTGTTTGTTGTTCCTGAAAACAGAAGCCTAGATTTTTATTTATTTATTTATTTTGTGTTTTGCTCAAGTGTCGATGTATGATTCTACCTTTTGAGCTCCATCAGTACTACCCATCTGCATTGTTACACTTCTTTAAAGATTCAAAGACCAGTTTAAGTGGTTTCTTCTTATGCAGGGAATTATGTTGTGCAGACTGTGAATGAAGTGCTTTATGTGAATGATGTAGTACTCCTCATGCACTGTATTTTCTAAATGGACAACCAACCTAATTCTCTGAGGGACAATCTCCACTCAGTGATATATTTTGCTTTGCATAACCAAATCTCTTCAATTTTTCATGAATGATATATTGAGTATTTGGATTCTCACTTCTAAATTGTTATATCTGTTCATCTAAAGTTGGGTTATTGCTGATTATGTACTCCACGTAGCATACGACACTTAATAAACTAAGTTTGCATTTGTGGATAATCTAAGCACTATACTCAGATGTACAGACACTCTTTCCCCAATCTATGTACTATATAATTTTTTAAAACATTAGGTTTATTAAACCTTTTAAATTTGCTGGTGGCAGTTGCAGCTTGAGAGAAGTTGTTCATTTAGATGTGTTTGAAAATGGCAGTATCTCATTGCAGAAGATATAGGACCAGGGTAGGCAACCTGCGGCATGTGAGCTGATTTTCAGTGGCAATCACACTGCCCAGGTCCTGGCCAGCAGTCTGGAGAGCTCTGAATTTTAATTTAATTTTAAATGAAGCTGCTTAAACATTTTAATATCCTTATTTACTTTACATATAACAGTAGTTTAGTTGTATATTATAGGCTTATAGAAAGAGACCTTCTAAAACATTAAAATGTATTACTGGCATGCAAAACCTTAAATTAGAGTGAATAAATGAAGACTCAGCACACCACTTCTGAAAAGTTGCCGACCCCTATATAAGAGATGGGTGTCTCCAAGTTGCTGAAAGAAGAGGTAAAATGCCAGATTATCATTGAGGGTGGTGGAGAGAGGCAATTCTCCAAGAGTCTAACAAGACTGTCTGGTGTTTTGCCAGGTTATTGCTGTGAAGGAGCAGTGCTGTGGCAGGGTGCTCCTATTCCTGCGTTACCAGAATTAGATAGGGAAGATCAGTAAGTGCTGTACCATTTCATGTGCTGGTAAATAAGGTATTTCTGTTAGTAGGGGGATGGAAAGGATGTGGAGCATTTTAAAAATTTACTGGATGTATAGGGAGGGATGCAAAGCTGAGGAGGAATGCAATATAGATACTATAGTGTTTTCAGAGGAAAATTGAGGTTAGGCTTATGGGTCACTTCATCAGGTACAAAGAAGACATGACATCTCTTGATTGAAATTATAGAGCTATATTCCAATGCATGTGACTTCAACTGGTACAATATTGCTGATTATATCCACAGAGGTGGTATTTTAAGCTAAAGCCAAAGGTTCTTATGAGTCACTGTAGATATGCACGGATTCCTTCTTAATTTTGTCTGTAGTTATCTTAGTTAATTGTTACTTTGGTTCAGAAACAAACTTTAAGTATCCATGTTTATATCACCCACATGTTCTTTACTATCCTTGTATACACTTATTTAAAAACAAGTCATACAAATTCAGTATTTTAATTTTATTTTTTGCCAAACGTTTATACTTTGCTAGCTGATTTGTTTAGATGATGTGAAAAGTTGGAGGCTGACAAGTACTGATTTCAGAAAACTATTTTGTTAGAGTCAGCTGTAGCTTTATCCCTTTAGAAAATAGCCTGACTGGTGATCCCCAGAAAATATAACTTTGTATTGCTCTGGAAACTGCACTATATGCATTATACTGAGGAAATATGCTTCTATCTCTGTAATTCCCTGTGTGGTGAAATTAAATATTAGTTGTCAAGAATTTGATATCTTTGGTGTGATGCCACAATTTCTGGTAGGTTCAGGGTAGTTGCCAACAGATGGGTTGTTTTGTACTAATTTAAACACTTGAAAAATTAAATTGGCAGTGAAAAGGCTTTTCATGGCAAGTGTGGGTCTGAAGACATCAGAATTAAAGGTTTAAACGTAGTTGTGGTGGGATGGTAAATTTCCTACTCTTATGTTGGCAAAATATCCCTTCCAACTACAAACTGAGTGTAGACTGGCACAGTGATCTGCCTCAGACTACAGAAAGCCCCAGTGCCTCTGCTTGTAGTTCTGGCAAAGAACAGTAAATTGAGACTAGACTTCTATTCATACTGTTGTGGATAGCAGCTGGGAAACTGTCAAGAATAATTTTTTGTGCTCCAGCTGCTCAGAAAGCTCTGAGTAGTGCAACACTTGGCAATGGAGGCTGGTGGAAGTGTAGAGTAGCAGAGATTAGTTCCCTTTTACTGTTAATAGGTTCTGGTGGAGGTGTAGCGTAGTGGAGGCTCATTTAGCAGTCAGGGAAGTTCTGCAAGAAAATAACTCCTTTTCCCTTCTCGCTGTTGGGCTAGGGGATGTGAAGGCCTTAAAATATCCCACCTACTGGCCAGAAATTGAAATGAAAGACAGGGCTTGCTCCAGGCATCAGCATCCCAAGTGCATACTTGGGGTGCCCAACGTTTGGGGGGTGTGTGCACTGCTGCTTCTTTTGGTGGCATTTCGGTGGCCATACCAATGCTGCTGCTTCTGTTGGTGGCAGGCCCACAACTTCAGGGGTGTGTGTTTTGTTTTCCCACCGCTTGGGGCAGCAAAAAAGCTGGAGCCGGCCCTGAAGGCAGAGCCACCTAAGTAGGATCCAGGGACAGTAATTTGATTGGAATCCCTCATCAGCCTTCACCTTAGTCTCTGGAAGAAGTGGGCCTGGAATTGTCGTTTTGGAAGCTGTAGTGTAGGGGACAGGAGGGCTGGACCTTAATTGGCTTCTTAGTCTTCATTAGTTTTTGTTGCTCTATTCCCTTAGTTGCCTCTCTTAGAAGGCTGATGTTTCACTGTTCCAAGAACAGAGCTGTTTCCTTTCATTTTTATTTCTGTTCTGTTAAAAATAATTAAAAGCATGTTTTTCCTGTAACTAAATGTAATCCAGCATGCAAAATCTAATGTACAGATGTCACACCAGTTCTTGGGGAAAGGGTACTTCAAAATCTGTGACCTACGGAATTTGAGGTTAATAGCAGATCGGTTGGCACATAAATCTAGCAACAGTGGGTGACTAGTGACTAGAACCATATAAATCTTGCTTCAGTGTTCTATCAAACTTTATTTATTTGGATAATAATACTGAAGAGCAATATCTCATTTAAACAAATCCTGTTTTATCAAGCATACACAAATTAACGAAGTTAGTCACCACAGGATCTGGCTTTAGAGACTATCAGAGTGCCAAAGTACATATACCTGTTCACTGAACCTTTAATGAGACTCTGAAACTTTGCTATCACTAACCTCCTATTTGTGATGGATAATACAGCATTTGGTTTATGGATTCATTCAAACAGTTGGACAAAAGATTCTTTGAACATGATTTCGTTTTATAGAAGCTCTTGGAAGAGGATGGGCAAGCAGAACTGGACCACAAATGCCTATTAACTAATTGCCTCTGTTTAAGGCTGTACAGTTGAGTTTGAATTTAAATTTGATACTGTACTTGTCAATGTCAAGCTGTAACAGGACACTTAAACTTCAACTACCACTTCAACATTGTTTGATCAAAGTATTAGATATTAATGGAACTGTAAGTTGAGAAATTTGTGTGCATTATGTGTTTGCAATTGGCCTTTCTACACAGGAGTAGGGGAGTAAAATATTATAGACGTAGGGGAAAAATATAATTGTAAAACACTGTAAGGGAGTTTAGATGCAAAGGATGGTAGCTCAGACTACTCAACTAAAGGTATGCCTACACTTACATTTTATAGGGCTCTAACTTGCTGGCTCAGAGGTTTGAAAAAATGACCCCCCCCCCCCCCCACAGCACAGCAAGTTTGCACACTTTAAAGTGCTATTGTAGATAGGCTCTGAGCGCTGGGAGCTATTCCAGCGCTCCTGGTAATCCACTTCCACGAGGGGGAGAGCGTTCTCCCAGCACTCACATGCAACCACACACTCACTTCAAAGTGCTGCTGCGGGAGTGTTCCCGTGACAGCACTTTGAAGTTTCCAGTGTAGACATACTCTAACTTTTTTTTTTTTACATTGATATGTTCCTTAAGTGGTAATTAAACAACATGCCACTGAAAAGGTTTATCACTGTGATGCCCTGTCCCTCGGGGGAACACCCTGCATGCCCATGTTCTTCCTTATAATATGATTGTGTGGCATCCAGTGCAAATGTCATGTCTTTGGAAGGGTCATGAAGCACTAAGCATTGTTATAGTATTGTTAGAGGCTGTAATTTCATGTATGTAGTTATGAGGCTGAAAACATGTCCTCATGGCTTAAAACAAGCCTTGGTAAAAACTCTCCAGGAGCAGAGAGGCAGTTCACACCTCATCAAGCCATGTGTGTGATGAGTCTAGCCCAGCCTCACAGGAACAAAGGATGCTGGTCTAGGCAAAAACAAAAGGATCTGTTAGATCAGGGGTCGGCAACCTTTCAGAAGCGGTGTGCTGAGTCTTCATTTATTCACTGTAATTCAATGTTTTGCATGCCAGTAATACATTCTAATGTTTTTAGAAGTTCTTTCTATAAGTCTTTAATATATTACTAAATTGTTGTATGTAAAGTTTTTAAAATGTTTAAGAAGCCTACTTTAAATTAAAATCCAGAGCCCCCCAGATTGTTGTCCAGGACCTGGGCAGTGAGAGTACCACTGAAAATCAGCTTGTGTGCTGCCTTTGGCATATGAGCCATAGGTTGTCTACCCCTGTGTTAGACTCTGAGTGAGTCACTCCCCCTTCCTTTCCTCATTTTGGGATTGCAATGAGGCAATGCTCACCTAACTCTGAAGGGTGGGAGTGGGAGGGGGAAGCAAACCCTTTTATGATGTTCTTCCTTCTCTCTTGAAAGAGACATTTGCCGTGCTCTTCCTCTCTTCCACCTACAGCTACACAGACAGAATACTAAGCAACTGAAGCGCTGATCAAAGGGGAGAGCCTGGCTGAAGGGCAACCAGCCAGCCTCTGGTGAGAAGCATCTAAGTTTGTAAGGATGTTGAAAGTGTTAAGATAGCTTAGCTTAGAATGCGTTTTGCTTTTATTTCATTTGACCAAATCTAACTTGTTGTGCTTTGACTTAGGTTTTAAGTGATTATATCTTTTGTAGTTAATTTGTTTTTGCTCTACCTGAAGCAATGAGTTCGATTGGAAGTGTCAGAGTCCCCTTGGGATAACAAGCCTGGTACATATCAATTTCTTTGTTAAACTCATATAAGCTTACAGTGTCCAGCAGGCATAACTGGATACTGCTGGTTGAAGGTTCTTAGGATTGTGTCTGGGACTGGAGATATTCGCTGCTGTCATTCGGTTGCACAATCCAAGCAGTGGCTGGCCAAAAGTGCTCACTCATGTAGCTGGGAGCAGCTTACATGCTAGAGCAGCAGGGGTGAGCAAACTATGGCTTGGGGACTGGATCCGGCCCCTGAGGGCTTTGGATCTGACTCGTGGGATTGCCGCCCCTGGGGCACCATGGGCCCTGCACTGCTCCCAGAAGTGGCCAGCACTGTGGCCCCTGTGGGAGAGGGGACAGAGGGCTGACCACGCTGCCCTTGCCTATGGGTATCTTTCCCAGAAGCTTCAATTGGCCAGGAATGGGGAACCCCAGCCAATGGCTGCTTCAAAGGAGGTATCCACAGGCAAGAGCTGTGTGCTCAGCCCTCTTCTCTTTCCCCTCCCCACCTCATTCCCCAGGGGCTGCAGGAACGTGGTGCTGGCTACTTCCCAGAGCAGTGCACGGCCAGGGCAGGCGGGTAGGGAGTCTGCCTTGACCCTGGTGTGTGCTGCTGCCACCCTGGACTGCTCCAGGTAACTGGCGCCAGGCTGGAGCTTGCACTCCAACTCCCTGCCATGAGCCCTCTGCCTGCACTCCAGCCCCACTGATGCACCCTTGCCCTGAGCCCCCCTGACGCACCGTGCACCATGTCCTGAGCCCCCTCCTGCATCCCAACCCCCTTTCCTGAGTCCCGTTGTGCACCCCTCCTCTGCCCCGCCCTCTTGCCCTACAAGCAATTTCCCCACCATATGCGTCCTTTTGGGCCAGAAAGTTTGTCCATCCCTGTGCTAGAGGCTGTGCATGTACAGCCCAGGAGTGGGGGTTCTCAAGCTGAGCAGGGTAAGGCTGGCTCCCAGAGTCAAGGACTGGAGTGACCTAACAGATCACCGGTCTGAATGACACCAAGGGAATGTCACAATCACTGAGCGATAAAAAGAAACATATACATTGTAGTCTTGATTCAAAATAAAATTAAATTGTTATAGGGTAAAATAGAAAATAGACTCCTGGTTTCAATTTCTACTTCAAAATATAAACATAAAATAAAATGTTTTGTGAGTTTGCTCCTGTGCTGCCAATTGAAATCTTCACAGGTACCCAAAAATATCTGTAAAATTGTAAGTAAAAGCAGTAAGGAAACATGAAGTCAGGGGCTTAGATCTAAAGTAAACTGCTTCTGTACTAGAGCCTGCAAATCAGCAGGTAAACTTAGAAGAAAATAATCTATATATTTAATTTGGCTTGCTTGTCCGTGTCTTGCTGTGGTTTTCAGTGCTCTCCCACCCCCACTTTTTTTTTTTTTTTTTTTTTTTAAAAAAGAGTAATGACAGTGAATAACTCTTGTAGCTCTGCAGGCTGCCTTATGTTATCGTTAAAACAGTGACCAGTCATGAACTTCCTTTCTGGTGTAGTCTTCCTGTTTCTTCTGTGACATTTTCTTCAGATTGTCTTCGATGTAAATGAATAGTGCGATAGTGAATTATTGGGCATGTGCATCAAATTCTATTTAGAGGGATTAGGAGACGAGTCTCAAAACGCAAGCTTTAGTTTAACTTTTTGTCAAATAAAAGTAGTCCTAGCAGCACTTCTCCTCTAAACTGAAGTAGCAACAGCGATCCATGTTCGCATGCTTGTAGATTGTTTTGGACCATCACTGGGGATAGAACTGGAAAATTAGATTTTTATTTGGAGTAACTGGTATGCAGAATTAAATGAACATCTGAAATTATTCACACAGATGGGTGAATGCTACTTTGAGGTCAGAAAATAATCCCCAATATTGCAGAGGGCTTACTGTACTTTTGCCCTTGTTCCTCTGTTCTGTTGCCGCAACTTTATTGTTCACTAAATGATTAACACACACTAAAAATGAAGTTAGTCACTAGTTTGTCTAAATTCAGTCTTCCCTACTTCTCTTTAAACAAATCCTTACCTTTTTGTTTTCATAAACATCCATTTTTTTAGTGTCCTGGGCTTTTTATTAATTGGGATGTTTAATAAACCATGACATCTGATTTCTGGTGTGTCTTGGAATTTTAATTAGCCATCCAGTGAATCAGTGTACATATTAACTGCTACAGGAAAAGGTGTGTCTTGAAGAAATGTCATTAAGGAGCTGTTTACAATAGCTTCTGAATTTGTAAGCAGACTATATACCAGAATACTCATGCTTTTGTTTCAGCAACCTTTTCGTGATGAAGCTTTGTGTGTAATCTATAAATCATACAGTGCTACGAACAGGGTTTGAAATTTTTTTTTTACTCACTACTTAGTGGGTAGGGGGGCAAACTGTCCTCCTGTTGGCACAATTTTATTATTTTAAATTGCATACATTCAGGTTTTAAGTTCCCATTTCTTGCTGTGCATCATCAAAATCCTCCCTTCTCTCTCTGCTGCATAACTTTGTCCGTGCTGTCTTTAGCTTTATTTGTATTGCAGTAGCACCTAGGGACCACAGTGAGACCAGGGACCTACTGTGCTAAGCACTTAACAAACCAAAGAGAGTTCACATGCAGAGGAACTGACAATCTAAGTTTTAGATGCCACTGTTAGACTTCTCTCACCCTCCTCTGTATTTTTTCCAACCCATCAATCTGAATCCTTTTAAAGGCTTCTACCAGCCACTGAGTTAAGTTCATGGTCTTCCCCTCCAAGGTCCTACCTAGTGTTGATCTTGCATACATATGACCTTTTTCTCTCCCACATTTTTGCCTTTGCCTCTTGTATTGTACAGTCACATTCACCTTGAACAATCTCTTCTGTTGAAATCCTTCTGCCCTCACCTTGTTTATAGAGTCCTGCACTTAAGACAGAAGAATCTAATGCACTGCTAAAGACTAGGGACTGAATGGCTAGGCAGCAGTTCTGCAGAAAAGTACCTAGGGCAGGGATCGGCAAACTTTTTGGCCCAAGGGCCACATTGGGGTTCAAAATTGTGTGGAGGGCCAGGTAGGGAAGGCTGTGTCTCCCCAAACAGCCTGCCCCTGCTCCCTATCCAACCCCCACCCACTTGACCCATACACCCCCCTTTGTCCCCTGACTACCCCATCCCCTATCAAAGCCCCTCTGCTCCTTACTTGCAACACTGGGTTGCAGTGGACAAGAAGTTGGATATGAGGCAACGGTGTGTCCTTGTTGCCAAGAAGGCTAACAGCATTTTGGGTTGTATAAATAGGGGCATTGCTAGCAGATCAAGAGACATGGTCATTTTTCCTTTGTTCGACCTCACTTGGAGTACTGTGTCCTGTTTTGGGCCCCACACTACAAGAAGGATGTGGAAAAATTGGAAAGAGTCCAGCAGAGGACAACAAATTATTAGGGAGCTGGAGCACATGACTTCTGAGAGGAGGCTGAGGGAACTGGGATTGTTTTAATCTGCAGAAGAGAAGAATGAGGGAGGATTTGATAGCTGCTTTCAAGTACCTGAAAGGGGGTTCCAAAGAGAATGGATCTAGACTGTTCTCAGCGGTAGCAGATGACAGAACAAGGAGTAATGGTCTCAAGTTGCAGTGGGAGAGTTTGGTTGGATATTAGGAAAAGCTTTTTCCACTAGGAGAGTGGTAAAGCACTGGAATGGGTTCCTTAGGGAGGTGGTGGTATCTCCTTCCTTAGGGGTTTTTTAAGGTCAGGCTTGAGAAAGCCCTGGCTGGAATGATTTAGTTGGGGATTGGTCCTGTTTTGAGCAGAGGATTGGACTAGATGACCTCCTGAGGTCCCTTCCAACCCAGATACTCTGATTTTGTGAACTGTTCCACGTTCTCCTCCTACCTCAGTGCCATCTTTCTCTGTCGCAAGGAATTATTTGAAGACCTTTTCTCCTTTGTAAGGCTTGCCTAACTTGCACTATAATAGGAAAATAAGTTTTTGTTTTGTTTGGGGATTCCAATTATCTTCCAAGCCTATTTGTAAATTAGCTAATAACGGACACTGTAGCTTGTGGCCCTTTTTTAGGCTGTGTACCTTGGGAGTGAGAGCCTAGTGTCAGACTAATTAAAACTCAAGGTTCCTTTATGAATTTAGTGAAAAAACTGAGTAGTTCCATCTTTTTTTGCATTGTTGAAGTGGTCGCAATTCATAATGTGAGAAAAACTAATGAACCCCTGTCTTGAAATACTGGAGAAACATAACCTAAGCCAGACGAGATTATAACATATGATTTTGCTAGCCTTTTTACGTTAGTGGAGTCCTGCTAGGCATTTCTTTTAATCCATCTGATTCTGAGAAGAAACTGGAGTGGTGCACACACATTTGGGTATATTAGATAAAATATCAAAGTGAAACAGTAACAGAAAAGAGCAATGAGGATAAAAGCAGGAGCTGTAACAGAGAGGTTGGGAAATCAGGTGTAGATTAGTGACATTAATTTTGTACTTAAATGGGATTGCAAAATTTTAGAAAGGAATAAATTCTCTCTTCTATAGCTACGGTTACTTACAGCTTTATAGAGCTTTTGGTTATACCTGCCTTCAGGTACAGCTCCAGGGAAAGTGCTCCAGCATGTCCACACTCACAGCCACAACCGTGCTGGCGTGGCCACATTTGTGGCACAGGGAGTGGAGCATTATGGGCAGTTATCCCAGCATTCAGCTGGTTGCTACCTGCTTTTCAAACGAGGCGGGGGTTTGGGGAGTATGTTGTGTGTATGCGGAGGGAGAGAGTGAGTAGATTTTTAGAGCATTGAGTGTGTCAGCACACTGTCTTTAAAATACAGAGCCTACTAATCTTCTGCTTCTCACTCAGTAAACATTTGTATTGTTTATTTGCTGAGTTACAGATAAGCTCTGAAAACGTACTTCTGCATTCTTCCAGCAGAGTTCAAAACAAAGGGAAGAGAGGCTAATTGGCTTAAATTGCTTAGGGGTGTTTCCAGAGATCACTCAAAGCACAGTATTTTTACTATCTGTTTACACTGGAGCTAAAGCCTATCACCAATACACAACAGCTGTTAATCCTCTGGGAAGGGAGGATTACCAGGACCGCTATAACCGTGGATTTGTAGCGCTCTACGTGCCTTACCAGTTTGGATGGGTAGTAGGTTATAGCACTCCTGGCGGCTTTATAGCACTATAAAGTGCCAGTGTAACCAAGGCCACAGTGTGGTGAGGAAGATTGGACCCTTGGCCTCTACATGCTTTTCCTTTACCCAGCTGGTATTGAACAGCTCCCTCTACCACTATTTGTGGCCTTAGTCATAGAAGTGCTGCATCCCAGCCACATGAGGAGGACAGAACTGCCTTGTAGTGAAGTGGGGGGCAGAACTTAAAACTGAAGAATCTGTAATATTGAGTTATGGAGTGGAATAGGGATAAGCGATAGTTTTCCAAACTCTCCTAGAGTGGAAGGGAGGGATGAAAGTCACTACGCAGCACACTGGAATCCCTCTTATGTGACCAATAATACCTAAGTTGCATGAGGATGTATGTCTTAAATTCCTCGTTCCAGGCAGTGCAGAGTTCGTGAGCTGAGTAGTGATAGAGATCAGCTCCCAGCACACTGCCTGCTAGTTTAGCTTTGTCTGCCCTACCCTACAGACTGGGATTCTTTCCTGGGGCTTCTGCACAACTGCAAGCAGGGCTCCAAAGTGTTGCTTTTCCCACAATCATGCACTCAACTTAAAACCTCAATAGGAAAAGAGGAGATCAAAGCCTTAATGACTGAGGTGTTCATCAAGTGGCTGATGTGAAGCTATTCAGAAGGGTAATATGAACAAAACTAAGAGCATGAACTGACAGTACAGTAACAAAGGACAGGGCATGAAGGGAGTTTAAGAGCAGTTTATTTGCCCAGAAGGTAATTGTGTAGAACAAACTATTCATGATTGCAGTTCCTATTGTGACCTTTAATGTAGTTTAAAAACAGATGCACCTAGGTTTATCTGCACAGCACATAGATGGGCTGATCATAGTTTCATTTTTATCCTCACATAATTTAATAACTTCAGTAACAGTAACTAACTTTTTTCAGATTTTAGTTTTGGATGCCCAGAGGGAGTAAGCAACTGTCTTCACCAATTGATCCGTTGCCCAGATAACTTTGACGGGTAACAATTGCTTTTAGCACACTAATTTGAGTGTGGAACTGGGGCCCAGTTGTGGCATCTTCCAGCTTTGGTAGCAGATCCTGGAGAAGTAGGCTTCCCCTCTCTCCCCCCTTTCTCTCTAGGTCAGCAGTGTCCAATAGAAATTCGATGCTAGCCACATTTGTGGTTTTGAATTTTTCTTATTAGCCTCATTATAAAAAAGCCACATGCTTTAGCCACAATTCAGTAGCCTATTAGCTACATGTGGCTAGTGGCGAACATTATGGACGCTGCTGCTTTAGGGTATGCTGGTGGGGGGGACTAAGAGTCTCACTTCCAGCAGTCATCTTCATGCTCTCAGAAGTGGTTTCTGGAAGAAGAGGCCCATAGCTGCTTGATCCCTTCCCCTGTGTCAGCACTGGATCTAGGCAAGTGTGCCAATGGCATCTCTGTTCATTGAATTTGAATTGGCAAATGTGTTGCTGCTCATTGAAACTTACACCAAAAATAGATGTGGGATACCACATAACTCTGCCAACCTGGCTATACAAATTTATTTAGGGCATGTATCTGGTCAACTGTGTGAAGACTGAGACTGCTGCATTCACACATAGTCAACACTTTGTTACAACTAATAAAACTAGCTACAGGGTAGTATGTCTAGAGCACGTGCTATTCTCTTTTGAATACGTTCAATGCCATTACACTATTAATGAACTGAGAATCTTAAAAGTAACCTACTTAAAGTTTATAAGGAGGACTAGAGCTGACTTTCAGGAAAATCCATTGCTCCAAAGGTGGGGACTGCTGTGTTTGGCTGCACCTGCTATGTCCCAAAGGCAGCTTTTCTGAAAAGTTCTTCCTTGACCTGTATCCGAAGAGGAAGATTCTCCGAGCAATAGCAGGGTTTCTTGGCTGAGCAACAGAGCTACAACAGAGCAGGACTGTTATACTAAGGCAAGTAACTTAACTTTACTAAACTGCTGATCATGTTGTGTTTTAAAATGTTTTGATTTACATCCTCTTCACATGTGAAGATAAACAAGTGTCCTTGTTGGATGTTAAATGAACATATTGATCTGTAGTTGCAGAATTTTTGGCTTTTTTCATTGTTCACTTGTAAATATTAAACAGCCTTTTAGCTTTATCCATTCTTAAGGAAATGCAAACTGCACCAGTGTGTATTCCGTGTAATGATCAGAAAGGCAATCTCTGAGCATAGTGGGTTTTTGTCTTTCAATTATATGGTGGAATATGGACCTGTTAGTCATGAGTCTAAGCAAATAGCATATTTGGGGAAAGTTCAAGTACAGAATTTTCTGTCACCACTGCTGTTCATACTGCCTATACAGCAAATTTCAGTCAATGGGTCATTACTATCTGGTTGGATACCCATTATAATTAAATCATCCTCTTTTTGTCTATATTCATTGAACCTTCTTTATTAGACTAACTCTCACAGGAAGATAATGTACCTTTTCATTTTGGAGAGAGCCCTAGTGGTGTCTGTTTGGCAGGGGCAAGGTAAACATTTTGATGTCTGTGTTCTGCCCACTGACATTCTTTGTGGGTTTTGGTTTGTGGATTATAGTTTGGGTACATGGTGCTGCATTGTAGAGTACAGTAGTTTTTGTGTGGGGTGTTTTTGCGCTTTGGACTGGAATCTTGGTTAATCCTTTCATACTCCAATGCAAGCATCATATGATTTGGAGGTGTGTGTTTAGCTCAGAGTGCTGCAGAGCTTCTTCTTTTCCTTCCAGTTTTGACCACCTACAGTAGGGCCCCACGATAGTGTGAATTCGCTTATAATGCAGGGCGTGTGTGGCTCCTGATGGCAGCAGCGGGCGCTGCTTTGATGTGGCAGAACCCCGCAATACTGCAGCCCCACGTTTTCCACGGTCGATTTTTTTTTTGCGCCCCCCGGTCGTCTTGCGGGGGTCACCCCCTGGTTGGGGGGGGGGGGGAATAAACAAATCTGGGACTCTTCACTCATGGAAATAAACACATCTGTTGAATTCTTAAGTTCTCAATGGTTCGTGTTGCTTTGGGGTTTCCCTCATGTTTCAATCTCCTGTTTGTAAAAACCTGCATCTCATGCAATCATCTGTGATACTAACTTTCTTAGCATTGCAAATCTAGTCTCCTTAGTAAAAACCTCTAACCTGGACTGAGTGGAAATCCTAACTGAAGTTAGGCTACATTCATATGTCACAAATGTGTAATATTTCACTGTTCAAAAATTCCCTTCTCCAGAAAAAGCAGGCCTGCCAGGTGAAAGGAACATTTAAAAAAAAAGTAGTGAAGCAGTATGATAAATATTATGATGTTCTCGGTGACACCTTTAAGAACCTATTGCCATAAATACCTTTGCACAGATGTAATTGAGTGAAACTTGGTAAACAAGTATGATGCATAACCAAGTACAATCCAGCTCTTGTGTTGGCTCTGGAGTTCTAGCAGGAGTAAGGCCATGTAGCGAGTTTACACACTGTATGCTGTATGATAGTTTGTATAGCCACTCTATGCAGCTGGGAGAAAGCTCTCCTGTCTATATAAAACCACTTCAATGAGCATCAGTAGCGATGTCAGTGGGAGAAGCTCTCCCACCAACATAGTGCTGTGCACACTACCATTTATGCTGGTAAAACTTGCGTCACTAGGGGTGTACAGTTCAGACCTCAGGTTTTAAGGTCAGGCTTGACAAAGCCTTGGCTGGGATGATTTAGTTGGGATTGGTCCTGCTTTGAGCAGGGGGTTGGACTAATACCTCCTGCAGTCCCTTCCAACCCTGAGATTCTATGATATGTTTCTGTGCACGGATGTCAGGAGTCAAGCTGTCATGACCTTGTGTTAACGGGCCACTGGTTAAGAGGGCCATACTGAAATATCTTGATAGCTATACGTAATCAAATCAACGAAAATCAAACAATTTTGAAATTTATTATCAAGACTATATATTACATGTACCATGAGTCAACAGTGATATATAGTCCTTGGCTCTAAGAGTGTCTATGATTCACTTAGAGCAGAAAATAATGGATTTTTTTTTACTCGCATTTTTTTCTTTTGAAGTCCTGTGATTCGCTGCAGATGAATAATTTCAATAGTTTCCGCATTTTGCTCCTCCATAAATCTTATCACAGTTTCTACAGCACTCGGGGCTTCTGTGGGTGAAATTTTGACCTTTTCAACAACATCCTTGTCATTATTAGAATTCCCACCATCACTTTCTGACGTAACCTTGCAACTTGTTAATACTACTTCCTCGAACAGAAATGCTGAAGTCGGGGGCAATCTTCATCCATCTCCAGCCATTTGGTAATGACTTCCGGCAATGCATCCAAACTAAAATCTGTTCTCATTTGAAAGAGAAGTTTACCTTATCCTCTTTTATCTGAGTGCATGTTTGTAGGACATCTTCTTCCAAAGACCCTTCAAAGTCTGGCTCTGAATCAGTGCCACTGCTGGAGTTTTCAGAGTCTGAGCTGTCTTTGACAGAAAAGGCATCACCGAGAGCCTTCATCCAGCGGTTTTCAGTGGACTTTGGTTTTACTCCGTCCCAAGGTGTTTAATCTAAATAAATAAATAAATTTCCTTCACGTTTAACTTTCAGGAATTCAGAAATGCCTGAAGATGTGCATGACACGATCGCCAAAATCAGCTCTTGTCGATAATTGTTTTTAAAGTTCTGAATAATGCTCTGGTCTAAAGGTTGAATTATTGATGTTGTGTTGAATGGTAGGTATAGCACTCGAATTTTTCCATCGCTTGATACCAGTGGTTTGACAGGAGTATGGGCTGGACAATTATCAAGTAGCAAAAGTGCTTTGGCTTAGAGTTTCTTTGACAGCAGATGCTTACGAACAGCTGGAACAAAGCTGTTGTGGAACTGGTAGTCAAGAATGTATCTAGTCATCCAAGCATTTTTGCTGTTAGCGTATTGTGACAAAGCTCCAAGTTTGTACTCGTGGGTCCTGTGCTTCCTGGCAGATTTAGGGGCCTCAAACTCATCTAGGCCCCAGAGTGACCTCCCTTTCTCAGTATAATTGGCAAGAGTCACCACCTAGTGAATTACCTTCATCACAGGCCAGTATGGAAGGTGGAAAGAGCTGGGGGGAGCCCGGGCCCGCCCTTTACTCCACGCTCCAGCCCAGGGACCCTAATAGTATCAGCTAAGATGGCTGACCTTTTATCCACAAAACACAATACATTTCCCTGGGCTACTTCCCCACAGCAGTCCCTGCTTCTTCAAACTCCACTTCACCCTTACCTCAGGGCCTCCTTCCTTCTGGATGATATGTTGTCCACCACTCATCTCACCAACAGCACAACCTCCTTCCACAGCTCCTGACACCCACAGCCCACCTGACTAACTGGGAGGTTTTTATCTGGATTCAGCCAGTCCCTGATTGGCTTCAGGTGTCCCAATTAGGCTAGCTGTTTCTGCTCCTTTCTAGAAGGTTCTTAATTGGCCCCAGGCATCTTGATTGGTCTGGAGTAGCCTTTGTTTGGCTATCCAGGGAACAAGGACCTGCACATCCTGAGGCTGATATACCTGCCTTCCAGCACTGTCCTATATCCTTCTGGTCTGACTCTGTCACAGTATATTACTGGCAGTTTAGCTCTACTGAGGTGATTAAAGCAGTGAAAGTTACAAAAGTAGGCAATGAGAAGAGGGGGCAAGCTTATGGCTGCCACAAAAAAGCAGAGTCACACGATCTTATCTCTTTAAATCCAGCTGTTTTCTGTATCTAGTAATTGAAGGCCAAAGTCTTATCAGCTAGCAGTTTTGCAAATAAAGCTGTTTCATCACATTATAAAGTTGTTCGTCATGGTAGTCTTCATTTTGTAAAACAGATTTTAACTCTGTGGGAAATGAATCGGACACAAATGCATCAGCTTTCTCCGGAAATCGATACCTGTACTGTGGCATGATGCTTCTTAAACTACTTATAAACCCCCTTGCTGGCTTGGAATGATTCATCCTCCATTACGTTTCCAAATTTTGTTGCTTGGGCTTGAAGAATTGGCCCACTTAGCAGCATTCCTTTTGGCCTTTCCTGAGGAAACCATGTGCACATGGCTTTGTCTATTGTGGATTTTGCTGACTAGTGCACATGTTTTCACTTAAGCCCTTTTGTACAAAGCCGTTCAGTTTAGATTCATTTTTTAGCCATCCTCGAAGAGTAGATTCAGCAATCCCAATATCTTTTGAAACTTTGGTTTGAGTTTCTACTCTATTTACTTGATCTGTTGCAGCTAGCTTTTTCTTATACAGTGAAGGAATGTTGATGCTTGCCCTCTGCCATAAGGAAGAGGAAACGCCAGTAGGCTTACAACATGTTTCCTCACTGCACTTCCTGTCTATTTCGGTCAGTGAGTTCATGAGCAAATCTGTAGCACTACATGGCAAGTTCCTGTACCACATGTTAATGAGTCTCACATGCTAAATAAGTAGCACTGGGAGCCATGGTGCTACTGCGTGTTAAGCGGATTTGTGTGTAAATGGGTCCATACTGTGTTTTTTCACACCTCTGAGTGACGTAAGTGGTAGTGTAGACACAGAGTATTGGGGTTGAAAGGGACCTCAGAAGGTCATCTAGTCCAACCCCTTGCTTAAAGCAGGGCCAATCCACAACTAAATTATCCCAGCCAGCATTTTGTCAGGCCCAACCTTAAACCTCTAAAAGAGATTCCAGCACTTCCTTAAGTAACCCATTCCAGTGCTTCGCCACCTGTCTAATGGAAAAAGCTTTTCCTAGTATCGAACCTAAACTTCTCTCTCTGCAACTTGAGATCATAACTCCTTGTTTTCTTATCTGGAACCACTGAGAACAGTCTAGATCAGCAGTGTCCAATAGATATTCGATGCTAGCCATACTTGTGGTTTTGAATTTTTCTTATTAGCCACACATTTAGCATTAACCACAATTAAATAGCCTATTAGCCACATATGGTGAACATATTGGACACTGCTGGTCTAGATCCATCCTCTTGGGAACCTCTTTTAGATAGTTGAAAGTAGCTATCGAATCTCTCCCCCCTGCAGACAAAACATCCCAGTTCCCTCAGCCTCTCCTCATAAGTCGTGCTCCAGCCCCCTAATCGTTTTTGTTGCCCTCCGCTGGAGTCTGTCTCTCTCCAATTCTTCCACATCCTCCTTGCAGTGTGGGGCCTAAAACTGGACACAGTACTCCAGATGAGGCTTCCCCAATGCTGAATAGAGGGGAATGATCACATTACTTGATCTGCTGTCAATGCTGCTGCTTATACAGCCTGAAATGTTGTTAGCCTTCTTGGCAACAAGGGCACACTTCACTGACACAGCCTCACTTTGCTTGGAGTACCTTCAATGGTAGGCTCCTCTCCTAGGACATCTCTGAACATTGAGGCTGCTTTTTTCCTATTTTTGTGTGTGTATGTGTTTAAAGTGTAATTAGAATATGGCTCTTAAACTGAAGTAAATGCAGATCTTGGTGAGAGACTCTAATCAGTAGTGTGTTTTGTACTTTGCTCTTTATGCCAGCTGAAAAATGTCTTGCCTTTCCAACCAATGTTTCATTACAGGCCAGTTTAAGAAGAGTTGTTTAGTGCCCTCCAGTGTTTTCATTATTGTATAGGCAATTTTTCTATGAGCAGTTGGGGAAGCTTACAGTAGAGAACTGTTCTCTACAGTCCATACATTGGTAATGAGCTGGGGTTACTTTCTTCCACCCATTCAACTCCTGCCCCAAAAAAGGCACCATTCCAAACTCTGATCTTTGCTCAGTCTGTCATAATGCTATTTGTAATAGCAAGTGGATCCTGAAACTCCTGTTAGCCTGGTTCATTATAGTGTTGTCATTCTCCTTTCTGAGCCTTTCATTAAGGAAATGCCTAAGTTGATATTTTAAACTGAATAAAATGTTACTGTTAAACTTCTGAATCTTTTCTTTTTAAAAGTACATGTTCAGCAAAACAAGGTTTCTAGTTGAAAGACTTTTGGCTCTGTTCAGCCTGTTTGTTCTTGATTTTTCTATATCTTTAATGACAGCATGGTTTTCTGGCAGACTCCAGTGTTTTCCGCACTTCATTTTCAATGCGAGTTTTACACTTTGTCTCTTGGTTTAATATGTATTGTGGATGTACAGATGGAAGTTCGTGTATTGGTTGGCATAATAGTAGGGGTGTTCTACCAGCTCATTGCTTGTTTGCCTTTCTGACGGATGTAAACCTTGAATTGTCACTTATGTGGCAATAATCATGTTGTCCTGTCTTTGTCTCTACATTTACAGCTTTATAGAAAAATAGGACCGGTCTCATCTTACAAGTACTTGGCAATGATTAAAGGAGACCATTCTCTGAATTGTGTAGAATTCCAACACTGCCAAGATCTGGTCTACACACCAATTTTGTACCGATGAAACTATTTCTACTGGGTGTGTGTGGGGGTGTGTTTTTTTGTTTTTCTTTGTTTTTTTTTTTTGTTTAAAGGCAATATAACTACAGTCCTTTAGTGTGCCGTTATACTGGTGTAAAGATACCATATATAGCAGGAGTGGGTAAACTACAGTCCATGGCACCTTCCTGCCTTGCCCCTGACCTCCTGGTCAGGGAGGCTACTCTGACCCCTCCCTGGCTGTTACCCCTCCCCTGCAGCCTCAGCACGCTGCGCCACCAGTGCAGTGCTCTAGGTGGTGGGTCTGTGAGTTCCCGGGGCACTGGAGCCTGACCCGGTGCTCTGTGCTGTGCAGTGCACAGCTGCCTGTCCTGGTGCAGCCGCACTGCCAGCCACCCGTGTTCCAGGCAGCGCAGTAAGGAGGCAGGGGGCGGAGGGGGGTTGGATAGAGGGCAGGAGAGATTGGGAGTACTCAGGGGGCGGGGGTTGTGGATAGGGGGCAGGGCGATCAGAGGGTGAGGAACGGGGGTTAAATGGGGGCAGAGATCTGGGGGGGCAAGAGGAATGAGAGAAAGGGTTGCATAGAGTGGCAGGGGGTAGTCGGGGGTGGGAGTTCCATGTGGGGACAGGAAGAAGGGGCCTGTCGATGGGGCGGGGACAGGAAGAAGGGGCCTGTCGATGGGGCGGGGACAGGAAGAAGGGGCCTGTCAGGAAGGAGAAGAGTGAATTGAGTGGCATGAGGGAGTAGTTAGGGGCGGGGCAGTCGGGACAGAGAGCGGTGGAGGGTGGATGGGGCAGAGGTCTTGGGAAGGCATCAGGAAGGAGAGGGGGGTTTGAGTGGGCAGGGGTCCAGGGAGAGGGGGTGTCAGTGGGTGAGAAGCAAGTGAAGTTGGATGGAGGCGGGGGGCTGTGACATGCCTGGCTGTCTGGGGAGGCACAGCCTCCCCTAACCGGCCTTCTATACAATTTCAGAAACCTGATGTAGCCCTCAGATCAAAAAGTTTGGCCACCTCTGTTATGTAGTGTATTCCCCTTTTTTTGTATGGTACTAGCTATACTGGTATAAAGCACCTTTTTAAATGGTATAACTGCATCCACACTGTGAGGGTGACTGTGTTGTGCTATATTGGTATAATTAAAATGGTGCAGATTGTGCATTGAGACCCCTAAAACTAGAGTAGTTAGAACAAATTAGTTGTATGGGACTGAAAATACTAGAAGTCTACAAAGTGAAGTAGGTAGCAAAATGCATCAGCCACAGAAATAGATGGGATAGCAAAGAATACGTAGTGGGCTGGTTCACTTATAACATTCAGCTGTCCCCAAATGCTGGCATGTTAGCAGCCAATCTGAACAAAAAGCAACTTGTTTTGACATGTAAATATGTCTAACAGCATTCCAAATGCCTTTTGCTTCACATGCTCATGTGAAATCTGCTCTCATGAGAGCCAGATAAGGAACTAAATAGCCTAGTAGGGTTAAGTCTCTCTGGATTTTGAGCTTCATGGTGTTATCTGCCTTTTGGACAACTCATATGAAGGCATATGTCCTCTGGTGTCATAGCCACTAACCACAGTGATTTTGGTGTCTAAACAGCTCTGAATCCAAATAATACATGTTTCTGAATGATAAAGGTTTCACTGCCTAGTAATATTCTTGGCATGATGTGAACAAGTCTAAAGGTAAAGAGCCCTACTCTGCAGGGATATGGACACTTATTTCGGTTGTCTGGGGATTTAGAAAGGTGGCACAAAGTGCAAGTTGATGAACACAGTCACAGGGAAAAGTATTTCAGATCTTATGAGAGGGTGAGTTTTGCAAAGAGTTGTAACTACAAACATTTCCTTTTTGAAATAGAAGAGATTGGGATTCATTGCATGGGTTACAGGCTGAATTGCATTGAAAACTCCATAGTAAATGAGTGTATTTTAGTATGTACACATTTGGGAGTCGTGGCCTGAGGGTGTGTTCTCCTTCCTCCCCCCGCGTGGTCGTCCCATTCCGTCCCCCCCGCCCCCCGCAAAAAGCCTGCACTTACTTTTTTGACAAGTTTGGCTAATGCTGCCATATAAGTGCAATGGAAGCATATTTCTCGCTTTGTTTCAGGATAGCTTTTTTAATAAGCTGCTGGTATATCTTACAAAACTTAGTCTGTGCTCCTCCCTAATTGCTTGGATGTGATACTTGAACTTTCACTCAGAAATGAATAATGATCTTGCTTCCTTCCTCAGGTTGTTGCTGTTCTCATTTAGTACTCAGTCATCTTGAAAAATTTACCTGCTGCCTACTAGTCTGATAACTACATTTACTAGTCCTGATTAAGGCTATGCTTTAGTCATGGGTATTTTTAGTAAGTCATGGACAGGTCACAGACAGTGGGTTTTTATTCATAATATACTATAAATACCCCTAATTAAATGCCCTGAAGGGCCACTGGAGCAGCTGCTGCTCCGGCTGCTGCAAAGATCTCTGCCAGGGGCTGCCGGAGAGCGGCTGTTCGGGTGGTCCTTGGGATCAGGTGCACTGGCCGCTGCTCAGGAGGCCCAGGACCAACCACCCTGGCAGCTGCAGACGTCGGAGGTCAGGGAAAGTAATAAAATCTGTGACTTCTGAAAGCTCTGTGACAAGACATGGAGCTCTAGTTATGGGGGAGGAAATAACTTCTTGTCATGCCACCTAAATGCACACCACATGCAATCTAAAGGAATAAATTGTGTACTGTTGTGCCCTCTGTTTAACATTGCCCAGCTTTCTAATCATAAATATCAGGCTTGGAAGGGACCTCAGGAGATCATCTAGTCCAACCTCCTGCTCAAAACAGGACCAATCACCAAGTAACTATCTTAATGCTATGCTATTCTAGCCTATCCCAGCAGCTTGTATTATGACTCTTTGCCACCAGATCCATGGTATCCAGTGCAGTTAACAAGTGACTTCCCAGACCCAACACCTCATAATAATCCACATAGCCTCCTTCCTTGAGGTAAAGCTATTCAGAAGTATTGAACAAAGCAAAAGTTGAAGCCACAGATAGCGCTCAGTATCAAACCAGAATTCAATCCTTACTATAAAAACAGGCATTCCTTTCAAAGCTACCATGCTTTCCACCTTGAGATATCCAGTGTGACAGAGAGCAAAGCAACAGATCTAGGGGCATTGGATAGTTACAGTGTAGGTAGACTCCACAATTCTAAAAAGGCTGACTTCCATCTCCAATATATGTCTGATGGACTGGTTCACCAGAAGCTTATTCTTAATCTCATTTTATCAAAATAAACAGCAGTCTGGACTTTGCTGGGCCTTGTGTACCTGAATATGTCAGGTCCCCAAAAGTTAAGATGACCATCTTGAAGTTCACCTTGATAGTCTTTCACAAGGCTGATCAGAGACAACTTTCTCCAGGTCTATCTTCACCCCTTGCTTTGGTACACGCAAGAATTCCTCTTGTCTTCCCATGGTCAGAATTAATCCCAGCCTCACTAAATCAAACAATTAACAAAATCTTAGCTGCTGTATTTGTTGCCTCGGAGAGGGATCCACGTTCACCCATTATTTGGTGATTTTTTTTTTGTTTGTGTTTTTCCCAGAATATCACTTTGTGGATAAAGACCATCTAAGACCCATGTTGCTATTTTTTTTACCAGACTGTGGCTTCTTGATCAGTTTTCAAGTTACCTTACATGTTTTCAAATAATTTAGCACCCTAGTTATCAGGCATTAGGTTACGTAGGATGCTTATCTTAGAGAGAGGTCTCAAGATACTGTCAACAATTCATCAGCTTCCAACAAAGATCCATGGTAAAAGCATAGAATCTCCTTTCCCCAGCATTTGGGCTCACCTCTCCTTCAAACTATCAACTGCTTCCTGCCCTTAACTCATGTAATGCAAAACAATTTTTTTGGCTAGCTGCCCCATGAAGCCTTTGAAAACCTGATTGTGGTGGATGAAAGTTGTGAGCACGTATGTCCATCTAGTCCATAGGCCATTGAGGTTCCTTCTCTAGGGTGACAGTTGGCTAATGTGCTGAGCAATGGGATTCTGTGTGCAGAGATACCAACGTGCTAATCATGGTGAATACTATGATGGCATTGTGGATCACCAAATATGACTGCCTTATAAAATAAAGCAACTGTGTTTTTAGTTGATGAAGAGAAGCCACTCGAGCTGGCTGGCTGATTGGACAGTAGATGGCCGAAGAGTGTGAGGAGCACTTTGAGACTCATGAAAGCAAGCAGGTCTTAAACTTTGACGTCTAAAATCTGTTCCTGTCCCTCCTTACACAAGAGCTAGGTGTATTGGCTCAGCAGTTGACTTTGAATTCATTTTCTCTTGTCACATTCTGGGAGGAGGAGGATGATGAGGATGGGTGTCTGGGCAAGTTTCTCTAGCGTGGAAGTGCTAGCTTGCTCACAAATCCCTTTCCAAAACATGAATGTGAACAAAAGATGGTTGCTTGAACGTTTGTTCATGTGGGGCAAAATTGTCACTGGTATAAAATGTTCAGATGGAATTGCAATTCAAGAGTAACTAACCAGCTCATGAATAAACTCTCTGCCATTTTTTCTAGTTCCACTTTAGAGGAGAGGGGTGTATATAAAATGTAGCCCATTTTATATAATAGCCAGTAAAAATGACATAAATGAGCACACTACTGTCCCAACCTATTTTTTTCAACTCAAGGATATTTTTACTAGGTCACTTGAAACCACTCTTTTGGCTTACTTTAATAAAATTTAACATATAGATGTCTGCTATACTCAGTGAAAATATACAATCTGAACATTTTGTATGTTTGTCAGTGTGAAATGGACAAGCTGTGCTTTCATTTTTTCGTTCCTGCTTTCGCAAATGAAGAGTAAAACCTGCCAACAGACCCTCTATTAATGGGTGTAAGTGCATGTTTATTGAGGGACAACATGCAAGGACTTCTGTAATTGAATTAATCCCCTTGCAGTATGAGGTGAAGCCCTGTCCCCCGGCTAGGAAATGTAACTAAGGATAACCATCTAATATCGGGGCATAATAAGATACCAAAATAAGGTTACCCTGCTCTACCTATCCTGTTATGAATAGGACCTGGAGCCTTAAGAGCCGTGAATCTCTATGCTAATGGTTTCTGTCTAAATTTATTTTTTATTCTGTTTGAGGCCATTTAGCAGTATTTGTAGATTTGGCCTGCTAAGAGATAAGGCTATCGCACTGTTCTCTTGATATCCTGGAAGGGACTTGTATGCTTTTTGGCTTGTGTTCAGAAACATGCTACAGAGCATAGGCAATGAATGCAAAGTTTTGATAATCCAAACGTGTTTCCTTAAACAGTGGGGAAAATCACCAGGCCTAAGAAAATCTGATCTGAGGCAGTCTTGTGGGACTCTGACACTGTTTCTTTTTCTTCCATTGTTTATAGTAACAGTTCTGCTACTGTTGCTCTTATTTTGTGAGAGAGCGTGTGCAGTAGAAATGTCATGCCAAGCTGCTGCCTTCCTACCATACTGCTCTTCTTTGGAGTTCCTCAGTCTGTAAGGAGTTTTTCTGTTAGTATAATGCTGAGAAAAGAGATCTTCTACCTTAATTTTTTATAGGCAATGGTGAAAATGGATTGGTTAGTTCTAAAGTCAGTCAAAACATAACTAAATCCCAGTCTCTTCCTCTTATTACTTTTGGCGTAATGATCTTCAAGGTTTTAAAAACCACCAACAAAACACATCATCTGATGGTAGCCAGAGGCAGACCTGAAAGACTGGGTAGGGCAGGTACGCTCAGGACAACAGGATCAATCTACATTCAGTTCGCACTGGGAATGCTGTTTTCATAACCAAAAGAGAAACCTAAACTTAAGATTTATTTTTTATTTTTTATTTTTTTAATTCTGCAGAAACTCATAATTTAGTGCTAGGGAATATTTCCCTCTGGCTACTGGTCTTTTTTTTTTTTTTTTTTTTAAAACCAAGCTTTTTAAATTAAAATTTTTTTTTATATATGTAGCTTAGATGCTGGCAGACCTCTTCCAGTAAATATCGTCTGCAAAAAAGGTTGTCTGCATCAGAAAAAACATTGCTGTTGCTATTCAGCTTCTATTTGGACTGGCTTTGTGAAAGGTATGTCCTCAGAATTGAAACAATATAAAAGCAAGAACATACAGTAGCTAAAAAACACTTGAAAATTTATTACAAAAGCATGTTTAGCAAGAATGTCATAACCCAGTCCAACAGCTAGGAAGAGTCAACTTCAAGAATAAAGTATATTGTGGACGAAGGCTTCACACCAGGAACACAAGTTAAGGGACTGCTTTCAGGTAACATAGGTCCCCCAGATCTAGCTTTTGGAAACAAACGTACAAACCCTAAACCATTTAAAAATAATGAATTAAATGTTTACATTCTAAACACTGGAACAGCATTTTATTTCACATGAGCACCTGAAAGTGAAGTTTACTAGTCTTTTTTTCATCCAAGCTGAGGGGAAATACAAAAAATATAAATGTTTAAAGCTTTTAGTTTTAATTGGGAGTTGTAAATGTCTGTGGCTTTGTTATAGGAACTTTTTGCCTTGCACTGTCGCTTAAACTTTAAATGTCCGTCCTTCCTCTTCACTGCTTACATTTTGTTCCTGCTTACTATTTCACTTTTTTCTCGCCCCTCTCAATTTTGTCCATTTATGTTTTGGAGACTTGTTCAGACATCTATGACATGGTTTGGCCATTCTTTCTTCAGATGGGTTGATATCTGTGAACAATCCAGGAGATTCCTTCAATGTCTTCAGCATAAGTTAGACACAACACCACTTCCCATTTTCTCTGTTTAAACATCTGTTTAAATTCCAAGCTCTGTTTCTGACTTCAGTTTGAGTAGTTTTGCTTCCCTCTAGAGTTAGCCCTGAAACTTCCTTGTCCAACTGAAAAAGTGGCTTTTTTAAGTGTTAAGTGGGAACACCTGGAAAATTCTTTTTTAAAGTTGATTCACATGTGAATCAACTTTAAATGTATTTTTTCAGACAAAGGTACACAGTCCAAAATGAAAACCCTTCAATTCTGAAATAAAACATACCTAGTGTTAGTCTCCTATGAGCAAAATAGGCCTACTGATGTTTTCCTCCTTTAGAGAAGTACACATTTTACCAACTTGCTTGATTTCCCCACCCCCCAGCAGCATTTGGCTGTTATAAAAACTTGTAAACTCTTTTGGAAAAGTGACTGACTTAAATTAAGCATGGTCTACACTACAACTTTAGGTCAATTGGAGCTGCCTTATGTCAACCTTATAATGTATGCGTCTACACTACCAGGCCACTAAGTTGCCTGTAATGTCAACTTAGTTACTCCACCTCTGTGAAAAGTGTAGCACTTCATTCAATGTTGATGAGTTAACAGGCAGTGTAGATGTCGTGTTGTGTAAGTCACCTCCAGGAGGTGTCCCAGAATGCTCTCCTGTAACCACTGTGGAGATTGTTTTCAACTCTGCTGCTTAGCAGCCAGGTACATGGAGAAACAGCCCCACCTCTGTTAAAGCACAGGGCACTTCTGAATTCCCATTTCCTGTTTGATCAGTAGAGAACTTGCCAACCCGCCTTCTCCTGGCAACTGAATGCCCCAAATGTGCTCCAGCCTAGGATATGCAAGAAGTGATGGACCCTACTGGCCTGGGGAGAGAAGAGACTGTGCAGACACAACTTCATTCCAGCAGCAGAAATGTAGACCTCTACAAAAAGATTGTGCAGGGCATGAGGGAGAAGGGCTACCATGAGGACATGCAGTAGTGCCATGTGAAAATCAAAACTTCAGCAGGGATACCAGAAGACAAGCAAGGCGAACGGTCAGTCTGGCTCTGTACCACAGCCCTGCCACTTCTACAATGAGCAGAACGCGATTCTCAAGAGTGATCCCACCACTGACCCAAATGCAGCACAGATACATTTAACCAGGAGTCTGAGTCCCAGGCCACCAGAGACAACAATGAAGAGGACTTTCTGCACGAGGAGGAGAAGGGGTGTCAGGTGAGCAGTGGATCGATTCTCCCCAAGAGCTGTTTTTAACCCTGGACCTCAGCAGGTCACAGGACAGCGTGGTGGTTGAGCATTATGCTGGGGAAGGCACCTCTGATGAGCATGCAATTTCAATTAAACTGTAGGGTTGTGTGTGCTTATTTAGCTTAATCCGAAGAGTAAGTGCAGTGGGTATCTGCTGCCCAGTGGCTGCTCCAACTATGCATAGGGTGCCCCCTGAAAAGACTGTTTGTTTACACAGGGATGACCATGGAATCTTTCATGGAGGTCTCTAGAAACTTTTATGGAGGTACTCTGCAATCCTTTGCAGAAGGCTTCTGAGGGCTGCCTTTTTTCTTCCATCATGTTAGGACACTTTCCCATACTACTCCAGTATTAATTCTGCTGACGACATTGTGTTACACAGCATAGCAGCATAAAGACCAGGTCTGTACCCAGAGGCATGCAGCATCTACTCTCTTGCTGCCTCTGTTACCCTCAGGAGACTGATATCACCTAGGGGAAATGGAGGAAGCTTTCATTACAAGTGCTTGTACTGAAAACAATTCAGCATGTAATCTGCTGCCCATGGTCACTTTCAGGTCCCTCAATCATGCTTTCTGTAAGGTGCTGGTGATTTGGTTGGCAGGAAGCGGCGTTGACCTCAGATTCTGCAAGTCCAGGGTGACTACTACCAGCAGCATTTGGGAAGGTGGGCTTCCCCTGTACTCTTGTGGCTACAACCCTCCCGAGCTGCTCTGACCAAAGACAAGAATCAGAGGTAGCCATATGAGTCTGGATCTGTAGAAGCGACAGAGTCCTGTGGCACCTTAAAGAGTAAGACTAACAAAAGTATTGAAGCATAAGCTTTCGTGGGCTAGTACCCAGTTCATTGGATGCATGCAGTGGAAGTATCCAGAGGCAGGTATAAATAAGTAGGCAAGAACCAGGTTAGAGATAACAAAGGAAATTAAATCAGGCTGAACCACCTTGTTATCTCTAATCAGGGAGGATTAAGTCCTCTTCTATCAGCTGATCTGGAGGTGTGAACACCTATAGAGGAGAAACTGCTTTTTTAGCTAGCTAGCCACTCATAGTATTTGTTCAATCCTGAGTTGATGTCAAATTTGCAAATGAACTGTAGCTCAGCAAGTTTCTCTTTGAAGCCTTTTAATTAATTTCTACTCAAACAGAAGAAGCCATACTTGCGATATAGAAGAGATTTAGGTTGAAAATGGGCTTCTGTCAACAGTAATTCAACTGCAGGTGAAGTCTCCCTTCATTTCAAGTACTAGTCTTAATGAAATATTGAAAAATTAACAGATATTTAGTGGTGCATGAGTAAATCTTGGAGAAGAGGAGGATGTGATTATAGAAGTATGGTCTCAGGCTAGGTCTACACTAGCGCCGGGGGTGGGGGTGTGTCGACCTAAGATACGCAACTTCAGCTACGTGAATAGCATAGCTGAAGTCGGCACATCATAGGTCGACTTACCTGGTGTCCTCACAGTGGCAGCAGGCTCCCCCGTCAACTCCGCTTGCTCCTCTCAGCAAGCTGGAGTACCAGAGTTGACAGGGAGCGCCTTTGGGGATCAATTTATTGCGACTAGATGAGATGCAATAAATCGATCCCTGATCGATCAGTACCCGCCAATCTGGTGGGTAGTGGAGACAAGCCCTCAGTCACTACTTCAGCTTGTTCTGCTGTTTTGAATGAATCTTTTTTAAATTCTTTGTCCCTAGCATTCAAAGATTAGAGTTTAATGGGAACTATTACTTAGATTGTAAGCGCTTTGACGCAGGGGCATCAGTTCTGTTTGTACAGCAGAAAGCATAGTGGGGTTTTAGTCCATGACTAGTACTCCTAGGTCAGCAGTTCTCAAACTGGGAAGGAGCAGGGGTTGCAGGCCAATTCCAGGGTGGTTGCAAGCTGCTGATGCCTTTGGCGGATGTTCCGAATGTGCGAGTGTGTCTGCGAAAATACCACCGAAGTGAATGCTCCCAATTTCAGCAGAGACACAGACTGAAGCAGCGTGTCTGCCAAAATACCTCCCATAGTGGAAACATTCAATTTGGCGGCATTTCGGTGGACATACAAGGGTCGCAAAAGGACACGGGACAGCAGAAAGCAGCCACAGAACAAACAAGTTTGAGAACGGCCATCCTAGGTAATACAAATAAAGTTACAAAATTGGCTTTCTTTACATTTTTCATTGTGAGAATCTTGAAAGCATCCTCTGATTTTTTTTTTTTGAATTTTATAGGGTAAGAACTGACTTTTTTATTATGGACTGTAATTATGTATTGTATTGCATTAAGTAGATGCTAAGGTCTTATCACACTGAATAAAATGTTACATTTTTAGACTGGTGCTGACCTGAAACTCTAAGGAGCTTTTCAGTGTTAACATAAGTAATTGTGGCCTTTGCCTCCACAAATCATGCAATTGATGGTGCAGGTGGACTGTCAGTTGCAGACCTGGGCCAAAAAATTTTTTGTTACTTCAGATGTATACGAAGTTTTGAATAAAATTACACTTTATAGCTGTAGGTTCTAAAATACTCACTCATGTAAGTAGTCCCATAAAGTGACTTCAAAGATGCTGTCATGAAACAAGCCATAGGTCAAAATGCTCCACTGCCTAGACTGCTCTCCTTGCAGCCAGAATGCAAACACACATAACACAGCACAGCTGTAAATTATGTTGCTTAATGCGTAATTGGAAGGTGTTCATGTACAAAAGTGTAATCACATGTAAGCTAGTTGACTTGGTACTGCATGACATTTGGATTTTAAACCCCCAAACCATGTACAATTAACATGCCACACATAAATAGATTAAAAATGGCCTGATATGTCTCAAAATAAACTGCCAACAGCGCATCACTATCAGTTGAGTCTGTTCACATTGTGGTCCCCTAGGGATTGGTTCCTCACACTGCTATCTTACATGTCTATTAATGACCTGGAAGAAAACATAAAATCACCTCCAATAATTTGCAGATGTCCCAAAAACTGGGGGAAATGGTTAATAATGCAGAGTCCCGGGTACTGATTTGGAGCAATTTGAATTGCTTGGGAAAATGGCATAAACTAGGTATATGTTTTATTCTTAAAATACATCTCTGAACAAAAATTGTAGGCTATACTTGTAGGATGGAGAACATGATCTGAGAAGCAGTGACTCTGAAAAATTTTGGAAGTTTTGGTCAATAACCAGCTGACTATAAGCTCTCAATATGACACTGTGGCCAAAAGAACTAATACAATCTTGGGACATATAAGCAGGGGCATCTCGAGTAGGAGTAGAAGTGATTTTAGCAGTCTTTTGATATGGTCTCCCACAGTACTCTTGACCACACATAAAGTAGTATGGGCTGGTTAAATGGACTAGAAGGTGGATAGAAAGCTGGGTAGATTGTTGAGCTCAGTGGGTAGTGATCAATGGCTTGTGGCAAATTGCTGCCACTACTGTGATGGATCCCCTGCTGGGAGGAGGCGGGGGTGTTTGTTTCTTGCCCCTGACCTGGGGTATTAACTGCCCCACTACTATCCTAGAGGAGGGGAGTGGAGAGGGAGGGCCCAGCCCTCGGTTCCTCCCGGGCCCTAGGGAATAGCAGTAAACCACTTGAGCTAGCGCTTCCTTCCCCTGGGCTACTTCCCTCTCCTGTCTTTCAGCTTGTGGAGCTTCCTGCCTTCTCTCTGCACAAGCCAGGTGTCCCTTTACCTAGGGTCTTGGTTGTCTTAGCCCACCATAGCACTTCTCCAAAATTCCCTCTGCTTCCCTCCAAACTGCTCTCTGCTTCAACTCCTTGCCCTGTCTGATTGAAGCAGGGAGTTTTTATCAGGTGATTGGCTTCAGGTGCTTTAATTAATCTGTAGCAAACTCTCTTCCCTCTACAGGGAATAAGGCTCCCCTCTAACACTCTTCTGATACAGCATGCCCTCTGGCCATGCTGTATCCCAGGCTCCATGTCTAGTTGGCAGCGGGTATCAAGTAGAGTGCCCTAAGGGTTAGTCCTGGGGCCGGTTTTGTTCAATATCTTCATTAATGAGCTGGAGGGTGGTGTGGACTGCGCCCTCAGAAAGTTTGGAGATGACACTAAATTGGGAGGGGGTGGTAGATATGCTGGAAGTTAGGGGTAGGATACAGAGAGACCTAGACAAATTAGTGGATTGGGCCAAAAGAAATCTGATGAGGTTCAACAAAGACAAGTGCGCAATCCTGCACTTAGGACGGAAGAATCCCATGCACCGTTACAGACTACGGACTGTATGGCTAGGCAGCAATTCTGCAGAAAAGGACCTAGGGGTTACAATGGATGGGAAGCTGGATGCAAGTCAACAGTGTGCCCTTGTTGCCAAGAAGGCTAACAGCATTGTGGGTTGGATAAGTAAGGGCAGTGCCAGCAGATCGAGGGATGTGATCTTCCCCTCTCTTTGGCATTGGTGATGCCTCATCTGAAGTACTGTTTCCAGTTTTGGGCCCCACACTACATAAAAGGATGTGAGAAGAGTCCATCAGAGGGCAACAAAAATGATTAGGGGGCTGGGGCACATAACTTATGAGAAGAGGCTGAGGGAACTAGGATTGTTTAGTTTGCAGAAGAGAAGAGTGAGGGGAGATTTGATAGCTGCTTTCAACTACCTGAAAGGGGGTTCCAAAGAGGATGGATCTAGACTGTTTTCAGTGGTACCAGATGACAGAACAAGGAGTAATGAAAAATAAATTTAGACTTCCTTAGGACAGGCAAACCTGAACGGTTCAGTGCTGAGTCTGCCAGCTTTTCAGTACCATCCTAGCTACTTCTGGTCAGTTGCTCTCTTATATGCAGATGTTAGCACTTGAAGTTCAGCTTCCATAAGAATGGCCATACTGTCAGACCAAAGGTCCATCCAGCCCAGTATCCTGTCTGTTGACAGTGGCCAATGCCAGGTTCCCCAAAGGGAGTGAACCTAACAGGTAAGGATCACGTGATCTCTCTCCTGCCTTCTATCTCCACCCTCTGATAAACAGAGGCTAGGGCCACTATTCCTTACCTATCCTGGCTAATAGCCATCAATAGACTTAACCTCCATGAATTTATCCAGTTCTCTTTTGAACCCTATTATAATTCTAGCCTTCACAACCTCCTCAGGCAAGGAGTTCCACAGGCTGACTGTGCCCTGGGTGAAGAACTTCCTTTTATTTGTTTTAAACCTGCTGCCCATTAATTTAATTTGGTGGCCCCTAGTTCTTATATTATGTGTATTCAGTTTCTCCACACCATTCATGATTTTATATACCTCTATCATATCCACCCTTAGTCTCCTCTTTTCCAAGCTGAAAAGTCCTAGCCTCTTCACACACTCCTTATATGAGACCTGTTCCAAACCCCTAATCATTTAGTTGCCCATCTCTGAACCTTTTCTAATGTCAGTATATGCTTTATGAGATGAGGAGACCACATATGTACAAAGTATTCAAGATGTGGGCACACCATGATTTATATAAGGGCAATAAGACATTCTCCATCTTATTCTCTCTCCCTTTTTTATTGATTCCTAACATCCTGTTTGCTTTTTTGATGTCTTCAGAGAACTATCCATGATGACCTCAAATTCTCTTTCCTGATTAGTTGTCGCTAAACTAGCCCCTATCATATTATATGTATAGTTGGGGTTATTTTTTCCAGTGTGTATTGCTTTACATTTATCCACATTAAATTTAATTTGCCATTAACCAGAGAATGGCTTCTATGTCCACCGAGGCTAAGTGTTGCATATTGCCCTGCAGATGTCAGGTTGAGCATCTTCCATATTTGGTCTATGGTCTGCAGTGCTGTCCTGCAAGTCATAGTATGGGGAAGAAACCATGCCAAGCCAATGCATGATTGTGACAATTCTGAGTGAGCAGGAGAAGAGTCTTGTGAGCCTGGTTTAGGATCTACCTCACTTTGCCCCTAGTTATTATCAGTGGCTCATATAAACCCCAGTTGCATGCCCAGCCTTCGCTGACGAAAGATGTTGCAACTTTCTAGTTGCAGGGAATTGTTTGTTCACCTTAAGGTTTGGAGAGAAGAAAAATAAGTTTTCAGCACTTTTATCCTTCTGAAGCTGCAGAAATGAGTCTGCTGCCCTATGCAGTGTGCTGAACACGTGAATGGTACACCATCTGCCCCTCCAAGCCTTTATTTTGGAAATGAAATAAGGAATTTTCATAGAAAAGCTCAAACAAGATGAGCAAAGTGATCCCAATGTTACATGTAACCTCCACTGGAGTACTGTAGAATTGAGCCCGGTAAAAATTAGTTGAATTGGCTTTAGGTAATAGAAAGTAGACTAAGCAAGAAGTAGCTTTTGATTCCCCCTGTGCTCTGCTCCACTGCAAGTGCAAATCTGTCAGGGTCCTTCATTCCTAATTCTGATCTAATCCCACTTGTAAAAATCATAGTCTGTGGGAAACATTATAAACATTGTTCCTCTCTAATGAAATATATTTGGTTGCACAGAGCCTGGGGGGAAAAAGCCATTAAATTCTATAGCAAATAGGCACATGACTGCTTTCTGAATTCAGCATTGTGCTGAAGACTTTAGTTCTTATGTTTCTTCTCTGAACTGTAAATGTTTGTAGGAAACAAAATCCAGAATCCTCTACTTTTTGAAAGTATGGTTTTTGGCCTTTGTTCTCATGTAGATGGAAAAGGAGTAGAGAAGATCAGTGATGACTGGGAATCCACATCCTGGTCCAAACCCCAGGGATCTCTGGGCATATTTTTAGTGGGGCACTAGCAGCATAGCCGTCGCCTCACCAGAGTTATCTGCTGCCTGTAATGGGTGTCAAAGTACAGAAGGAGTATTAGTGTTGTTAATGGGGAATCTTGAAACCACTGACCATGTGTAACTTGACTTCAATGTAATAAGGGATGACCTTGCTGAGTGAAGTAATAAGTGTATTAGATTCCAGAAAGTATAGATTTAGGGAGTTAAGAAATTTAGTGGGTATGGGGTCAGGAAGAGGAAATATTAAAATAGGTACATGTGCAAGGAAGCTTGGAATATCACATTGTATCTTCACCTATCCTAATATCAATTAATCGGAATATCTATATAGCCTGGTGGTTAGAACATGCAGTTAGGATGTGGGAGACCCAGGTAAGCCCCTGTTTGAACTGGGACTCTAACATTGCAGGAGTGTGTGCTAGCTACACACTGGGTTATGCTGGTGTGAGGTTTTTCTCTGTCTCCATTTTAAGTAGGGGAGAGAGAGAGAGAGAGAGAGACCTCCACACCAGCGCCTAGACAGTAGGCTAGATGCACAGGAATGGAGGGAGAGTGAAAGGAGGATTCGCCAGAAGATTGAGGATCGCCAGCAGCAAAACATGGTGCTCCGGCAGCAAAGCACGGATCGGCTGATCAGCATAATGGAGCACCAAGTGAACTCTATCCAGGCACTTGTCACCATGCAGGCGGAACACTACCACTCTCGCCCCCCCCCCCCCTGCAGCCCTTGTCCCAGAACTCTTTCCTTTGTGCCCCCGTGTCATCTCCAACACACTTTCCCCATAATCTGGGTTCTTACCGCCCCCAGCTACCTCCAACACTTGGAGCTTCACCACCCAGCCATGAAAACTACCACCCTTATCCACTGCACTCAACCCCCATCACCATGCCTTATAGCCATCCTGAAGTGCAGCATCATTGCACAGCACTCCGGACAGGATTCGAGTCTGATAACAGGACATACGCGAATCTGTCAGTGAACTGTTCCCCACCCCCTTGCCCTTTCTGTATCTCAAGCAGTTGTGTATTTTTTTTCAATAACTGAATTTTTAATAAATGGATATTTTGGCTTTGAAAACATACTTTATTAGTGCATGAAGTAAAAGATACCTTAGCTCAGGAAAGCAACAGCACTGCAAGTCAATGTAGCAAACATAGATTCATTCTAACATTGGAACCACTGCACTTCAATACTGTGCAGGGCACCACACATTACTGGTGGCTTTCAGCCTCAGATTGCTTCCTCAAAGCATGCCTAATCCTTGCAGCCCTGTACTGGGCCCCTCTAATAGCCCTGCTCTGGCTGTTCAAATTCAGCCTCCAGGTGTTGAACCTCTGAGTTCTATGCCTAAGGGCTTGGTTACACTTACAGCTTTATAGCGGTTTTGGTTATACCTGTCCTCATATACAGCTATAGGGATAGCGCTATAGCATGTCCACATTGAGACCCACCAGTGATATAGTGTGGCCACATTTGTGGCATTTGCAGTGGCACGGGGAATGGTGCATTATGGGCAGCTATCCCAGCATTCAGCTGGGTGCAGCGTGCTTTTCAAACGAGGGGGTGAGGGGGAACATTTTGTGTGTGTGCGGAGGGAGAGCACGAGGGGATTTTCTTCCTTCTGAGAGACTGTCAGCAAGTTTCCTTTGAAATTCAAAGCCTGCTAGTCTTCTCCATCACACAGGCTCCCTCCGTAAACATTTGCATTGCTTATCTGCCAAGTTAAGAGAGAAACTCTGAAAACGTACTTCCCCATTCCTCCAGCCAAGTTCAAAACAAAGGGAAGAGATGTCAAGTGCCTTAAATGGCTCGGAGAGTCTCCAGAGATCACTCAGAGCGCTTGTAGTGTTAATACCCGTTCACACTGGCGATAATACAGAGCAGTCAATACGCAATAGCTGTTAATCCTCTGGGAAGGGAGGATTACAGGACCAGAATAACTGTGGGTTTATAGCGCTCTATGTGACTCGCCAGTCTGGACCGGTAGGAAGTTATAGTGCTCCTGAAGGCTTTATAGCACTATAAAGTGCCAGTGTAATCAAGCCCTTAGTGAAGCTTTTCCTCTTCCCTTCACAAATATTATGGAGGGTACAGCATGCGAATATAGCTGCGGGGATGCTGTTATCGGCGAAGTCCAGCTTCCCATACAGAGAGCACTAGTGGCCCTTTAAACACCCAAAAGCACACTCCACAGTCATTCTGCACTGGCTCAACCTGTTGTTGAACCGCTCCTTGCTGCTGTCAGGGCTCCCTGTGTAGGGTTTCATGAACCACAGCATTAAAGGGTAAGTGGGGTCTCCAAGGATCACAATGGGCATTTTGACTTCCCCTATGGTGATCTTCTGGTTTGGGAACAATGTCCCAGTTTGCAGCTTCAGCAGGCCAGTGTTCCAAAAGATGCATGCGTCATGCACCTTTCCTGGTCAGCCTGCGTTAATATCAATGAAATGCCCATGATGATCCATAAGCACCTGAAGAACCATAGAGAAATACCCCTTCCCATTAATGTACTCGGAGGCTAGGCAGTCTGGTGCCAGAATTGAAATATGTGTCCCATCTATTGCCCCTCCACAGTTAGGGAAACCCATTTGTGCAAAACCAGCCACAATGTCATGCATGTTACCTAGAGTCATGGTTCTTCTGAGCAGGATGCTAATGGCCTTGCAAACTTGCATCAACTCGATTCCAACAGCCAACTTTCCCGCTCCAAACTAGTTAGTGACCGATCGGTAGCAGTCTGAAGTTGCCAGCTTCCAGACTGCAATAGCCACCCACTTCTCCAACATCAGGGCAGCTCTCAATCTCATGCGCTCTCTGAAGGCTGGTTTAACCCAAAGCACTCTACATCTGCAAGTATAGCCATGCCCTTAGGTTGGATATTAAGGAAAAATTTCTAATCATGCGGATAGTTAAGCACTGGAACAGGTTACTTAGGGAGGCTGTAGATTAGATCCTGTCCTTGGAAGTTTTAAAGAACAGGTTAAACAGATATCTGTCAGGTATGGTCTAGGTATGCCTCAGTGTAGGGGGGATGGACCAGATGACCTCTTGAGATCCCTTCCAACTCTACAGTTCTGTGGTTCTTTTCCTCAGGTCTGCAGGAAGATCAGTGATGACATTTTTCTACAAAACAGTACAGGTGAAGACTTAGCTGTCTACAAGATTTGAAGTTCTGTTGCATTCTATCTGTCTTACACTTGTGGTATACAAAGTGTTTTTCCTTTGGTTTTAAAGCCAGTTTCTTCAACTTCAGCAGTACTTGACAATATGTTAATTTAAAGACTCCTTTCTAAACACTGGCATTTTTACAAAGAACAAATGTAGATTAGTGTTCTAGGGTCATGCAGTTGACTGAAAATTAAGTTTGCACTTTCAGAGTTTCCTTTGGATACTTCCTTAGAGATGGTGTGATGGTAGCAAGGATGTTGTCCCACAAAAAGACTTGATACATGTAGATTTCAGAGGTGCAGAAGAAGAGCTTCAACAGTGGTGGCCATCTCCCTGTAAAACTATCTGGCTCCACCATTGGTTACTTCCTCCAGAGCCAGATCCTTCTCGCACTCTTCTTCCTCCTACCCATCCTCCCAAAAAATATTCGACAATACCAACAGTACCGAGGAGAACAGCTGGCAAGATAATAGTGAAGGGATCCCTTTAATTTACTCAGTGAAATATATTTGGGTGACCTATTTTTATCTCCCTAATTGTGGCTCTCATGCCCCTGAGCGTGACTTCCCCTTCATATCACTGCTATCTTTATTCATCTGTCTTTATTTGGGATCTCTTCATTACATTAACAACTATTGTTAAAAGGTAGTCCTGACTCTCTCATGACTGACCTGCAACATTGAAGAAAAAATGGCTAGTTTCATTCTTTTGAACTTAAAGCATTGGAATTTCATACTCAGTGTGTTGGATGTGGAATTGCTATGTATTAATGTATGAATACTGATATAATTTTGTGAACATTGTATGTGACCTGGTCAGTGAGATAAAATTACTGTGTAACTGATGGATTATTGGAGTTTCCTATATGAACGTAGTGATCTGCCTTAACAGGGGTCTGTGGGAAGAGGAAAGGAACACAATAGATCTAGATAAGCAAGCCCCAGTACACACTTGAAAAAAAATAGGGCAAACTGTTAGTTTTAAGGTGCCAGTCTCCATCAATATGCATGCCTTGTTTGCCAAAGCTAGGAGCCTGGAGATCAAAAGAAAACGCTTATAAAGCATCCCCCACAGAGCAGGGAGGATGTCACTAGACAGAAGCTGTCTAGGGAGATAAGCTGCCAGAGTGAGTGAGAAATGAAGAGACTCTGTGGAGGGAATCTAAAGCAATTGGGCCTTCCTGAATCCAAGGAATGGTAACCCTTAGGGCAATGGGTTTGTGAAATGTTACAGGGGCTCTAGGGAAAAAAAAATCCCTAATGCAGACAGAGCTGTCCCTAGGTAGTTCGGGGCCAGCAGCTTAGAGCACTTGGACTTCCAAGAGCTAAGCAGATCAAAGCAACCATATCTATCACAATAAGGAGATTTAAACTTCAAGACTCCTTATAAGAAATAGAAAGGGAGGTGGATATTTTTTGCATTTTTTAAAATTAAATAGGCAGCTAGTATTGTTTTTAAAATTAAAGAACAAGTTTAAGCTTTGTTGCAAGGAGCATTGTTTGCCTGGACTGCTGAAGACCTGAATGCTTGTGTAGGAGGAACTCTTTGAGTTGGTTTCTTAAATACCTTCATGCTGTTTCACATCTGATACTCCTTGATCAAACCTAGTAGTCTTGTCTTATAACAGGCTTATTCAAAGCAGTACAAGCTATGAAAGTGAGATCTTGGAAGAGTGTTGCTGTTTTCATAATGTAATAAAAATACTGTAATGATTAATAATAATAGTGTATAATAAGCATGTTATACAAATAAATTTTATATTTTCAGGATCACTGCTTTTATAATTTATACTCAGATACAGGAAAAAAATCAATGGAAATATTCATTTTTAGGAGGGGATTCGCAAGACTTGACATTTTAGTGAAAGGTGTTCACAGTTTGTTAAAGTTTGGGACCCACTGCCTTAGGGTAAAGCTAGATATGTTTGTTGTCTTAAGATTTCTTGTTCTCGGAACTGTTTTTGTTCTAAACAAATACTGTACTTTAAGGAGGCTGCTTGGTCACTGTATAAACCACGGACAAGAATTTCAGGGTATCAGCCTGTTAGGTGTGCTAAGGAGATCACAGGTTAGTACCAGGAGTCTACTACCTAGAACAATGCTCCCCAAATACTGGGATGTGCCTCTGTAGGGAGACATGGAGGAATGTTAGGGTGGGTATGGCAGGGCCCTGGCTAGCTCCCATGTGGGGTGGGGAGGAAGCACCACCCGGCCCTGTTCTGCCCCAAGGTCTGCCCCACTTCCAGCCCCAGCTGCTGCTCCTGCTCCCACCTCAGCTCCTGGCCCCGGACCTTTGCCTCAGATTACGACCCCAACCTCAGCCCAGCTCTGGCCCCAGCTGCAGCTCCAGGCTCCCGAGGTCCCAGCCCCCAGTTCTGACCATGGCCCACTCCTGGCCCTGACTGCGTCTCCTGACCCTGCTCCCGGGCAAGGAGGGCGGGGGGAGAGACAGACAGATTTTGTTATGGGTAAGGGGAGGCATGACAGAAAAAGTTTGAGGACCATTGATTTAGAACCTGGTCTGAGAGTGGGGAGAATTCCACCCAGAGCTAGATGATGACTAAGAAGCCTGAGACCAGAAGGAAGGGAAGGTACGCTCAAAGAAACCAGGAGGGGTCAGAGGTGCAATTAGGTTGGCAACTGATTCTTGGTATCACTATTTTTGTAGTACTATACCAAGTTTCAAGTGGTTAAGATACTCAGAACTGTAATATTATACGGATTCTTAATTTTACCTCTCTACTTTTTTAATATGTTGCTATATGTTGGGGCAAGAGAATGAGAGAGTTTATGATTTTAGCCTGGGATTTTTAAAGGCGCTTTACTTCAGTGATATTTGGGGCCCTAACTCCCTCAGTCTCCTTTGAAAGTTCAAGTGCTAAACACTAATTCTGGGAAGTGCCTTTTGTTTAAAACTCTGCAATGAAACCCAATAAAAAGAAAGAAATAATAAAAATGCCGAGGTCAAGTCAATGCAGCTTGTTAAAGAAATCCTGCAACTTTCGTTCTGTTTTTGAAATAAAGGATTGTAATACTGCATTCAAGTGAATAACAACTTTGTTTGTATGTGTTTGTGAGAGAGAGGAGGGGGGAAGTCAATAAGAAAACTAGTTATTTTTTAAAAAATACTTGGTGTTAGGACTACAATGAGTGCTTTTATAAAATAAAACATTAACAAGCTTCAGTGGACTGATTTGTAAACACTTTTACCTTTCATAAATACCAAGTAATTGGGTCACATGTGGAAATGAGGGTGGTTTGATATAATTCACCCTCCACACAAGTATATGATATATGTGTTTAGACCGGTTTAGTGATTACAGTCCGTGTGATCTAGTTAGATGAAGATTCCTGTTCCTGCCCCCAGGTTCTACACACCAGCCTGTGTGGGTATAGCCACACCCCTTTTTCAGAGCTGTGCAGTCTGCTGCTCCCCATACAGACCCAGTCCAGGGTTTAAGCAGTATGAAGGGCCTTCACCTGGTCTTTTACACTACAAATGAATTTTAGTTGTAGAGAAATTTAAAATACCTTAATAGTATCAGTATTAAAAAAACCCCTAATTTTTAATCCAATAAATGTTTGTCATGGAAGTGTAGTATATGATTTGATACCTGTACTGTCTTTGAGACATCTGAGTAATAAGAATGTAGTTTGCCAAAGTTGCCCTGGATTTTAATCCTTGTTTATTTTAGCGCTTGTGTATGTGGTGTGGCAATGCATATGATAGGTCTGATTTCTAAGGTGCACTAAAATGTGCATTAATTGATCTGTGTAGCTGCTGCTGATGCACACTAAAAATTCCCCAGTGTATTTTAATGTTGCAATAGATTAGCCCTCATTAAATGGCTGTCAAAAATCTTATGTATGTTCATCCCCCTAAAGTGTCATTCGTTATCTTCTTAGAAGCCACTGAATGAAATGCAAGTTAATGAATAACACAATAGAAATTGTTTCATTATACCCATGATGGAAAAGAGCCATCTAATTCTTGGCTGTGATGTCAGACTTGAGAGTCAGCCAATTAGAAACTTACTCATGTTTCCACTGTTCAAACAGCTGCCACTCTGGCATTCCCAGGGCAAGCTAGTCAGCCTGCATTGACAGTTCAAGCCAGGCTGCCAGAGTGTTAGCACAAAGCTGCTCTGATGTCAGTTTTAAGAACTAAGAGGAATGCACAGAAGTATTGTTCAGAAGATTGAAGTTAGTTGGCATCAAAGAGAGGGAATGGAGCCATCTGTAGTGGAACAGAGAGGATCGTAAAAGAAGGTCATGTCTGTGAAAGGTTTAACATGGATCAAGCAAGAATAATGCCACTTTTTTCAATTATTAGTTATTCCATCATGATTTTTATAGTGTTAGGAGGCAGAGATAAAAAGCTGTCCCCCAAATCCACCCTCAAAATGTCCCTTCTTTTTCATAATAGTATGGCCTGTCTGTACACTCTTTTTTCACCAGTAGTCGAAGATAGACACTTTTATCTCAAATTAGTTTTTAAAGAGGTGAGGAGCTGAAGTATATACATCTTTTTCTCAGCAGACTCTAACTTGAAACAGATATTATAGGGGGATTCAGTAGCAACACACATTGTTAAGGTTGACTAACATTTTCCATTATAAGACCCTGTTTTCACTTGCTTACAACTTGTCAGAACTTGAATTGTTCAGGCTGAAATTTTCAAAGTTAGGTGACTGCCTCAGGTTGATTATATATATCTATATCTATAGATATCTGTAGATAGATACCTCCCTTTCCCTGTATCTATATCTATCTATATAGATAGATCTATCTATATAGATAGATATACATATAGGGAAAGGGAAGTAGGAACAGACAGCGGATATGAAGGGATGAGAGGATTTATATAAACACTCTTCTCCAGAATCTGGAATAGAACTCATGGTTCTTGAGTCTCAGTATTCCTCTGCTGTCAGCAAATATTTGTGAAACCCGCTGGCAAAGTATATATCTCATCTTCCTTTAGCAGCTGATCCACAAGGAGAATATAAACCTCGTCCACCTCCTCCTATGGCTTATGTGTTAGTGGCCTCTGCTGTAAATCTGAAGGTTTTTACCATGCCTTGTGGTGGGGTCATTGTGGTTCCATATGATATGGTTTTGTTAAAAAAAATTTGGTAAATTCATTTTAAAAATTACATTAAGAGAATATTAAAGTTGCAAAATCAAGCATTCAAAAGTTAGGAATGTCAGAATTATAGTTGCTCGTGCAAATTTAATTTGTGTGTTTGTATTATAATACAGCTCTTAATTACATGATCTGTTTACATGTTTTTCCACAGGACCTCAGCCTTTTTGAGTGGACAGGATGGGTGATGTTCAGGGAGTGAATCAGGGTTATGTAGTGAACAAGGTTATCGTCTATAGGACAACTGCCTTTTTTTTTGTGGAAACAGCAAAGTACAAAGTGATTGGGGGAGGCTGCGGGGAGAGAGTTGGTCTCACCTCGTGATTAAAGCATATGATTGTCATCCTGGAGAACTGGAACTATCCTTACCTCTGTTCCTATATGATGCTGGGCAAGTGATTTAAATCAAAATTTTCCACCGATGACCGCTGTGTGTTCCTCATTTTCTGTGTGCCCAAGTAGAGACACTAGGGCATGATTTGCAGAAGTACTTAGAACTCAGACTTATGGGAGCTGTGCTTTGAACATATAAAGTGCTGTACAAAATGTGAAGTACTCTGAAAAACCTAAACAGCTTGATTTGGGAACCCAAAATTAGTGGACAGTTGAGACAATTATCCTCTATGTCTTAGTTTCCTGTCTTTAAAATGGGGATAGCACCATCATTTTACCTTACAGAGATGTTGCAAAGATAAATTCATTAAATTTTTTAAGCACAATGGAACTAAGGTGATGCACATCATAGGAAGCCCATGAGGAAATATCTTTGTTCAGTGCTGAGTTTGAATAGTGTGAAATAATTTAGGCATGGGTTAACACATTGAATTATGAAGATAGAAAGAAATAGCTTCCTGTTTATTTGAGCACTGTCCATCCAAGGCACTGAGAGAGGCAGTAGTCCTGTGGAAAAAATGATATGTGATCATTAAATACTTCAGGCATACACACAAGAGGACTGAATTAAAAGTGTACAGGCAAACTTAATTTCTGGCATTCCTAACTTTTTGAGAGCTTGACTTCGTAACTTTCGTATTCTTTATTTTTTTATGTATATAAAACAGAAATTGAATTAATCTGCAAATGTTTTTTATGGTGAGTCGTTGCTGTCTCATTAATATACAGATTTCATATACTTTTCATGCAGTTACTTTGTGCCTCCCTCCATGTATTTTTGCTTCTATTGTGATAGTACCCATAACAACACCAACTTGTAGTCCAAAAATCCATCACAAAAGCATGTCCACCCAACCCTGGATGCTTTCCTGTGCAGCGAGTTCTACAAGTTAGTATTCAGATTTGTTGAGCTGCTGTGTATCAGGAAGTGAAATCTGGAAGCAGTGAGTAGGCCTCTGTGTTCATGTCTTTCCCGGTAGATCTGATTTCCTTGGTGCTGAAATGGTAGCTGGAAGAAATGAATACATTCAGTTTACTAATTTTAATGCTATATTGAGATTGAACATAGGAATTTCTGGTAGCAGAAGTGCTAGTCTATGATTTAAACAATTATATTAATGGAGGTTATACTTGGAGAGAAAATGACAAGTCTGTGGAAAAATGCAGTTGTACAGATATCACAATTTCAGATCCAGCTGAGAAAAGTATACTTCTAGGTTAATGGAAAAGAGATACGGTCCATAATGTAAAAGAAATGCAGTCCATGTGGTATTTTAAGGAGCTAATCTGTTCATTGATTCTAATTTGGTTTACAGTCTACTTAGAAGATTTTTCATCCAGGACCATTACTTGGAACACTTTAGAACAATGGTTCTCAAACTGTGGGTCGGGATCCCAAAATGGATCTTGAGCCCATTCTAATGAGGTCACCAGGGCCAGCGTTAGACTCACTGGGACTGGGACTGAACCTGAAGCCTTAGTGCTTTAGCCTGAAGCAGTGGGGCTTGGGCTCTATCAGTGCCGTCTCCCCTCCTTGCACTACCTCCCTTTCCTGGTCTTGCAGTTCAATGAAATTTAAGAACTGATACTTTAGAGTATAATATTTGGGTGGTAGATTGTTCCCAGGGCAATACTGTACAAGCATTGTTGGTTTCTGATGTAGATCCAGAAATAAGTGTACTAAATTTATATAGAAAAATGTAAAACCAGAGCTAAGAAATTAAGTAATCCTTTTAGTGTATTATTGGATGTGTGGTGATGTTTCTGAAGAGCTGTTTTGCTTATATATATTAGAAGCAGTTTTTCTTGAAATTCTGATATACCGTAGGCTTCAGAGGGATAGCCGTGTTAGTCTGTATCAGTACACCCTAATTGAATTGGCCACGTTAGCACTGACCCTCTACTTGGTAAGGCAACTCCCATCTTTTCATGTACTATATATTTATTCCTGCTTATTGTATTTTCCACTCCATGCATTGGAGGAAGGGGGTTATATCCCACTGTGACGTTGTATCCCATAATGCTTTATGGAAATATGCTTATGAATGTAAATACGACATAACTGGAATATGTTTTATGCTACATATGACATGTAACATATCTCTGTAAAGGTTATGATCTACTGAAAATATGCATCCTATTTGTATGTGTGTCATTTTTGTATTTGAAGTTATGAATACTGGCTATGTATTTGTTTAATTTTAAGTAGCAGTGAAGCAGTTGGTTAGCTTCCTGAGAAATGACTATTCTCAGTAAGTGCCCAATCAAGAAACACTTATGCTAACAATGAACTTGGAGACACCAGTCCACATCTGAGCTTTCCCTGGAATGTGGCCTGGCTGGTAAGGGACTCAGTCATGCATGGACATGTGACTTGTCCATGTGACTCCAAAATTCCATTTTATAGCTGGGATTCTCTGATGGGGGAGGGAAGGATGTCCACCCACAAGAGAAAGTCTGTTTAACCCCCTGGGAGACCCATCCATTTTATCTTCAGCTGGCTCAAGAGAGAACTTCTCACCCCCAAAGGATACCTGAAAGAAACTGGAACAAAGGACAGTAACCATGGAGGGTGTGAGTGATTGCTGGATCCAGACTAGAAGGAGGCTAGTCTGTAAAAGAAGCTTACTGGAACATCTCTTATGGTGAGATTTCATCTGTAATCACTTTCATACTGTATTAGGTTTAGACTTGCATAGTTTATTTTGTTTGGTAATTCACTTTGTTCTGTCTGTTACTACTTGGAACACTTTAATCTGACTTTATGTATTTAATAAAATCACTTTTTACTACTTAATTAACCCAGAGTATGTATTAATACCTGGGGGTGGAGTGGGATGGGGCGAGGGGGAAACAGCTGTGCATCTCTCTCTATTAGTGTTATAGAGGGTGAACAATTTATGAGTTTACCCTGTATAAGCTTTACACAGAGTAAAACAGATTTATTTGGGGCTTGGACCCCACTGGGAGTTGGGCATCTGAGTGTTAGAGACAGGAACACTTCTTAAGGTGCTTTCAGTTAAGTCTACAGCTATTAGGGGATGTGGTTCAGACCAGGATCTGTGTTTGTAGCCAGCAAGCATTTCTGGTACAATCAGGCAGGGTTCTGGAGTCCCAAGCTGGCAGGGAAGGCAGGGGCAGAAGTAGTTTTGGCCCATCAGTTGGCAGCCCCAAGGGGTTTTCTGTGATCCAACCTGTCACACCCACGAAAGCTTATGCCTAAATAATGGCCCGTGCCATTTTGTTGTACTGTGTCTCCTAATGCAAGGTTGTGGCAAAGTCTCACTGTATGATCTTTAAACAGGGACTTTTTGTCCTCATTATTTCATATAAACAGGATCTGAATTTGATTTCCAGTGCCATGTTTATATCATAACAAAGGATGAAATACAACAAGATGTCGCATTGCAAATGCATATAAAACATAAGACCAAATGTTGCTGACTAAGGGTCTTATGCTGCCACCAGTGAAGTCAGTAGTTCGCTGTCTTCATCAGCAGCAAACCATTAATTGTAATACCAATTTTTTCAGTTTTATACATAAAAATGGAATAAAAATGATGAACTTTTGCAATTGAGATCAGCATGTTGAAAAATATCTATAAACTTTTAATCTGTAGCATCAATATATAGAAAGTTCTCATTTTGAGTTCACTTATGATGAAATCCAGAAGCATGAGTGCCTGCCCGAAAGGAGGTAGGAGCTATGTATTGTGCCCTAAAGAGTAGTCTCTGTTGGACTAGTGAGGGAATTTGATTCCATAGTTCCACTTAGAAAGCTTTGCCTTGATTCTTAGATACTTAAATCTAAGCATTTTAAAGAATCCCATGCTCTGCCACAGACTGGGGACCAAATGGGTAGGTAGCAGTTCTGCAGAAAAGGACCTAGGGGTTACAGTGGAATGGAAGCTGGATATGAGTCAACAGTGGGCTCTTGTTGCCAAGAAGGCTAATGGCATTTTCAGTTGTGTAAGTAGAAGCATTGCCAGCAGATGGAGGGACGTGATCATTCCCCTTTATTTGGCATTGGTGAGGCCTCATCTGGAATACGGTGTCCAGTTTTGAGCCCCACACTACAAGAGGGATTTTGAAAAATTGTAAAGAGTCTAGAGAAGGGCAGCAAAAATGATTAGGGGCCTAGAGCACGAGTTATGAGGAGAGGCTGAAGGAACTGGGATTGTTTAGTCTACAGAAGAGAAGAATGAGGGGAGATTTGATAGCTGCTTTCAACTCTACCTGAAAGAGGGTTCCAAAGAGGATGGATCTAGATTGTTCTCAGTGGTAGCAGATGGCAGAATAAGGAGTAATGGTCTCAAGTTGGAGAGGGGGAGGTTTAGTTTGGATATTAGGAAACACTGTTTCAGTAGGAGGTTGGTGAACCACTGGAATGGGTTACCTAGGGAGGTGGTGGAATCTCCTTCCTTAGAGGTATTTAAGGTCAGGCTTGACAGAGCTCTGGCTGGGATGATTTAGTTGGGGATTGGTCCTGCTTTGAGCAGGGGGTTGGACTAGATACCTCCTGAGGTCCCTTCCAACCCTGATATTCTATGATTCTATGAATAAGAATCCAGGCTTAGGAGTTAGAGGATTCATGTAGTATGCTGTCTGTGATTAACAAGCAGCCACATTCTACACTTTAGAAAAATATTTTACATAAAGAACATAAATAGGGAAAAGTAAATTGGATTTTTAAAATTTGTTCACTTTTAATTATCTGAGGTGTTGCATCGGTAAAGAAATTGTTTTACAATATATGATTTTTTAATTGACAGTGCCCCTTTAAAGTGACCTTCAGTATAAGCTTGGAATTATGGCCAGACCTGCACTATTTTACTGGTATTCTGTTCCATCTAGCTGATACTGGTTTCCACAACTTCTCCACTAAAATTAAAATTAATATACTACTAGCCATGGGTCAGGGAGCATATGAAGGGTAGACCCTACCAATGAGGACTGGAGACTGCCTCAGGAGAAGCCAGACTCAGCTGCTGTGGTGAGCAATGGGATTCTTACCAGGAGGGCTTATAAAATTTATCAGACACTTATGAACTGAGAGATACAAAATACAAAGATGGGGATGGATGCAGTGCTTCAGCAACAAGATTCAGCATTTGACACCTTAGTGAATAGCCCAGTTCTCTTGCCACCATTTACTGGGAAATGGGAAAGGGGCTAGGATTTCTACTATGACGCTGTCCCTGGACCTTAATTGTGGACTCTCTCTTTCATATAACCCCCTTGGCTGGTAGATGTCTGAAATCTAAGTCTTCTCTCCCTCCTCACCTTCCTTTTTATCTGCTGACTCAGGTAGACAAGATGGCATTGGTCACACCTAACTCATAGTTCTGAAGTGTTCTTCACAACCATAAGGGTTAGAAACTTAATTTTTGTTCTGAATGAAATGATAAACATATAGATGGTAGGCAGGTCCCTGCCATTCTGCAAAGAAAGTGATTATTCAAACTCTATCTGCCAACGTAGTGTTCTTAGACTGGGTACTTCCATAACAACCTTTTGCTGGTAGATGTCTGAAACTTGAGTTCCTCTTTCCGCCCTATTCCTCCTGGCTGATGGAATCAAGATATTTTTTTCCCCCTTAAACTCCCTCCTTCCCACACACTCCAGAGTTTCATGACTTGTAGGGGGAGGGTCTTCTGCTAGTCTAGCACACCATTTTTTAATCGTCTTCAACAAGAAAATACTGAAAAACGTGCTATACCTAAATAGGCTGGCCTGAATATGCATTATATGCTCATTATTGGCCAGCCAGCCATATTTACTGAAAGGTTTAGATTCATGAAAGGTAGCTTCCTCACCTTGTTAACGCCAATGAAGTGCTAAGGTTATTTATATTAAGAAACCAGAAGCAGACATATGAATATTCACTTATTTTTGCCTCTATATCAAAAATGGTCTTGACTTATTTTTTTTTTTAGTTAAAAACATATGCAGTTATGTAGGGAAAGTAAAAATGGACAAATGTTTCCATAGCTATCATTTGCTGGACTTCTGCAATTCATGCTTTCTGTATATTTAATAGTAATGTTTAACTACACATATAGCACATTCCCTACATTCACAATTACATGATAAATCATGGTTCTTAACCAATGGCTTGTGACAAATTTCAGGGAATCACGACCACCCTTCCTTTCTTTATTGCTAGGTGAGAGGGGAGTCCCAAAACATATGGAAGGGAGAGAGATTCCAAATCTTTTCTGTTGTAACATGAGGGTCACAGAATGGATAAAGTTGGGACCTACTGGACTTAATGTTCCACAAAAAGCTAATTTGATTTATTGCATAGGGCTGTAAGAGCACTTGAGAATATTTAATTGATAAATACTACAGTTTATCAAAGTTAAATAATCCAGTCAGTATCTTTAAAAAAAAGTCTCTAAATACATATTAACTTAGCCCTAATTGTTCAAATAAATAATGAATCTTCAAGAATCACTTAAACTGAATCCATATACGTAAACTTTAGTACATAAATATGCATTTTACAAAGTTGCCCTAAACACACTTTTTAAAAGTACCATTGGAAGGTTTGGAAATTTACCTTAATCCCATTCCTGCAGAAATGAAACACATATACAAACTGTTTAAATATTAAAGGTTTGATTAAGCTTTCTGAATCCAGGAAACTTAGATTCTTCTTCGAGTGATTGCTCATGTGTATTCCACAGTAGATGTGGGTGCTCGCCACGTGCCACCTCACGGCATGGCTGCTCGGTGAGGTAGGGAAGAAAGGACATGTTCGGAAAGCGTCCAGCTTGTTCTCTGGGAGGGCAGATGACCCTCCACACGCCATGCCTACTTGGCAAAGTGGGCATGGTTCTCATCATGGGCAACTGAGAAGGGGGTTTCCCCGGTGGCTGCTTCAATCCAGCTGATCCTGGACTACCTCCTGCACCTTAGATCCCAGGGCTTGGCGCCCTCATCCATTAGGGTGCACATTGCCGCCATCTTGGCCTTCCACCCGCAGGGCCACATGGTGTTTTTCCATGCTCTGATGGGCCATTTCCTCAAGGGACTGGACCGTCTTTTCCAGTATGCTAGGTCCCCGGTTCCACAGTAGGACCTGAATCTGGTGTTGTCCCATCTCACGGGGCCCCCATATGAGCCCCTGGCCATGTGTTCCTGGTCCCACCTCTCATGGAAGGTGGCCTTCCTAGTGACAATCATGTCAGCTAGGCGGGTCTCAGAGCTTAAGCCCTGATGTCTGAGCCCCCATACATGGTTTTCCATAAGGACAAGGCCCAGCTCCGCCCACACCCTGCATTCCTCCCCAAGGTGGTCTCTGCCTTCCATATGGGCCAGGACATCTTCCTGCCGGTCCTCTGCCCCAAGCCACACACGTCCAGTGAGGAGCGCCGTCTCCACATGCTCAACGTGCGAAGGGCTCTGGCTTTCTACCTCGAGCGGACCAAGCCGTTTAGAAAGTTCTCACAGCTGTTCGTTGCCTCGGCTGAGTGCATGAGGGGCTGGCCGTTCTCCACGCAGTGACTCTCCAACTGGATCACGTCATGCATCCGTACCTGTTATGACCTGGTGCGTGTCCCCCCGCTGTCGATTGTGAAGGTGCGCTCAGCTCGAGTGCAGGCCTCGTCAGCAGCCTTCTTGGTCCACGTCCCTATCCAGGACATCTGTAGGGCTGCTACATGGTCTTTGGTTCACATGTTCACCTTGCACTATGCGATTGTCTCCCAAACCAGGGATGATGCTGGGTTCGGCGGGCAGTTCTCCGTCCCAGGAACTTGTGAACTCCTACCCACCTCCAACAGATATAGCTTGGAATCACCTACTGTGGAATACACATGAGCAATCACTCGAAGAAGAAAAGACAGTAATTAGTGTTCTTTGAGATGTGTTGCTTATGTCTATTCCACATCCCACCCTCCTTTCCCTGTTGGCGTGGTCTGACAAGAAGGAACTGAGGGTAGGAGAGTGTGCAGCGCCCCTTATAGCGCTCCAGAGCGGCGCCACTTTATGGGTCATGAGGGGCTCTCCCCTCCTACTGGTATATCTAGGGGAAAAAATTCCGGCACTGGTGCACATGGCGAGCATGCACACCTACTGTGGAATAGACATGAGCAACACATCTCGAAGAACGCCAGTTACGAAAGGTAACTGTCTTTTTTACACTGATACTCTGTTCAGTCTAAACTCCTGATAATTTGTTAATTTAGCTCAGTTTACAGATGTTTGTGTATTATTATTGGTACAGATGATTTCCCCTATCTGCCTACTGTTGTCATTTATAAGGTCCCTTGTATGTTTGAATTGTTGACTTCTGATAACTATTTTGTTTTTTTACCCTGCAGTAACTACTGAAAGTGTTTTTTGGTTGAAGAATTCCACTTGCAGATTTGTTATTTAAAAATGATATAGTCAGTTTGTCATGCTTGCATCTGAAAATGTTGTACTTCTTCCCATTGCAAGTAAACTCTAAGATTACTGTAACTAAAAGAGATGGAAGAGAAAAAAACCCCCACTTATTTTTCGTTGTTCAGTTTGCTTCCATGTTGCATTTTGTGTATAGTAAGTTTAACTAATGATGGAACATGCCTTTCCTAGGGCCTGCAAGAGGGTGTTTACCAGTGATAGCAGCAGCAGAGTTTAAAGTTTAAACTGAAGCTGTAGTGACTAAGCTTTGTGCACAGTGAGAAAAGAAAACTGGTTAGCTCTAGCACAGTTAACTTGTTGTGGTGTTCTTCTCAGGTCTTCCTTAAAGATCTTTCAAACACAAGCAGAAGAACGTGTGCGTGTCAAAGTTAAAAAAATAATCAGGATAGTGTTTAAAAAGTGCTATATCAGAAAAAAAAATTGACACAGGGACTTTATGAAAAACTTTTCCCTGTATGCTTATATATGACAAGGTCACATGCATACATTTCTGTTTAAAGGAGATAACAGATACTTCTGGTTAAAAGAAATGTTTCTGCAGCAAATTTGGAATTGAAGCAGGTCAAGCAACTGATGGTGAGATCTTGGCCTTTTTATTGTAAGGGTGGATGACACTATAACTCAGGTAGTTGGACTGATTTCTAGCAAACAGAACTGTCTTAGGGATCTTAATAGAATGAGCCTGTTGCTTGGTTAATTTCCAAAATGCAAATTTAACTACTAAGTTAATCAGGATGGTAGATTCTTTTGTGATTTCACACCTACTGGCTGTTTGTACCAACTTCTTCCCTGTGACAGTGACTCTTGACTCATGCAAGGGAAGAGAGAATTTTTGTTTTAAAATTTTGTGGAAAGAGAATCCAAATTCATTTTCATTTGTTAACTTTTGACTGCTTTTCATCCAGCTTTCTTGTCTGTTTATTGTGATTGTAACTAAAACAATATAAATGCACGGTACTACCTAAATACTTTGTAGTGGCTTTGGCTAGCCCAAGCATACTTTTTCATCTGTGCTTACATACAGTGACAACCATTTCTTTCTGTTGTGGTCCTTGCTCCAGTCAGATGCCTTTGTCATCGCCACATTGCATCACTGAAATGTGCTGTTGATGGAGCTTGCTATACCTGACAACTTAGAGGATTTTGCTGGTTCAAAAGACAGCTCTGTACTTTCTTAACAGTTCCTTGCAGGGAACAGGAGGTGTATGGATTGTACTGGCATTCAGTTTGTTTCAGAGTGTAATTCAGGATGTTGATTTTGAACTATAAATCCTGGTATGGTTCGGGTATTGTGCTGAAGATCCTCACTGGTACAAGTGGATTTATACCAGCTGAGTATCTGCACTGGGTACCTGAAACACTGCCCTTCGCTCTCCTTGTTTTATCTTGACTTTTTTGCAGCAGTTGTCATATTCAAAACTACCTGTCCCCAGATTTGTACTGCAGAGTGATAGGGCGGGACATTCTCAGTAGTGGACCTTCAGTTCTGGAACTTCTTTCGCTGAGCAGCACCACAGTCTGATACAGCCAGCTTAATTTTCAGGTCATGCTCATCTGTTCAAGCCTCTTCAGCAGAGTGTTGAGAAAGTATTCCTTAATTTGATTGATGGTACAAGTTTTCACAGAAGTCTACTACGAAAATAAATTAGAAAAATAGTAAGGAAAATACTACACTAAAAGTGCAGTAATGAATTTCATTATCCTAGAAAATATTTTGTACAATATTGGTTAGCATGTCTGAATATTTAAAAACTAGCTGTATTAGCTCCCACTTTAAAATGAGATCAGATTGTTCCGTTTCATTAAGAGGGCCTGAGTTGGTAAACCAAGATATTATTAGTTCTTAAAGAGGAAGCTTTTCCTTACTGCAAACCTTATTTAAAAAGAATAATTAGAACGTGCTAGAAGAGGACACACAGTACATATATCTATTGTATGTACAGCATGAGTTAGAGTGATTACTTACTTCAGAGACTGTAGAACAGTTCTAGGAAGCTGAGTTACTCTGAGCACTGGCTGTCCCTCGTAGTAACTTTGACTGTACAGTTTTTATGCATCTTCTGTAAATCACCTTGTGATGTTTTAGTATGTTATTTATTGATCAACTTATAGGTGCAATGTACCATGCAAACACATTAAACAAATTGTAGGGATTCACTAAATCTTAACAGTTTTCTCTCCCCCTTAGACTGTAATTAAAAAGGGACAGCACAAACAACATCCAGAGTGATTGACAGCTTTATGAAGTGCTAGTGCTCAGTCACATCGCTTGAAATGACCAACATTCCTAACCCTCTAACTTAGAAGAGTGTGCCTGATCCATTGAGTAATGTAAGTAATATGCTGAGATTGTACCACTGTAAAAATGGGTGCCAAAATAGGAGCTATGGGTTATTCAGCATTTTGCAAAAATCAAGTCACTTATTTAGGTGCCTGAATATGCATTTATAAGCCCCTAACTGTAGGCATCCATTTTTTAAAAACTTAGCCTAAGCCCATCCTCACAAAAATAGCTCTATGAGGAAAGCTGCTATAGGCAACCTAGCACCAGGTATTGATGAAGTCCAGAGGACTCCTCAGAACAAAGTAGCTTCAGGGGCCCAGCATTCTTAATTTAGTTTATTTTCAGATGTATCCTACTGGGTTACTTCATTTAGTCCCACTTCTGTGCTGCAGTGTGGGCAAGTGAAATAAAAGCTACAGGAAGTCTGCTCTGGTGTGCACTCCATGCTGCTACTGCAGAGAGAAGCATTTTAGTAAATCTCTCTGTTCATCCAGTTCACAGAATGGAAGAGGACACAGAGGAATAGGACACAGAGGGCTGGTCTTCACTAGGGCAAGGGATCGGCTGTAGGTACGCAACTTCAGCTACGTTAATAACGTAGCTGAAGTCGGCGTCTCTATAGCCGACTTACCTGCCGTCCTCACAGCGGCGGTGGTCGGCGGCGTGCTCCCCCGTCGACTCCAGCTTACGCCTTTTGGCGAGCTGGAGTTCCGGAGTCGACGGGGGCAGCGCTGGCAATCGATTTATCGCGTCCTGACGAGACGCAATAAATCGATCGCCAAAAGACCGATTGCTACTGTGCGTAGTGAAGACAAGCCCAGAGAGTAACATTGGAGAGATGGAAAAAGACAGTGGTTACTGGTGGGCCTGCAAGTAGCAAGCTGCTGCTCCCTCTCTATAGGTTGATCATGTTTTTAGAGAGAAAAAGTGAGACACTGGTTGGGGACAGGATAGTGGTACAGGGAACTACTTTGGTGGGGAATGAGGAAGGTTGGTAGGGGAAGAAAAAAGGGGTATCTTCTCTCCATCTTCCTTCCCCTCTCAGAATGCAAAGCTGGGACAATTCACAGTAAAGGTCAGGGTGGGAGAAAGTGTTTGTCCCTTTTTCCACCCCTTTACTTTTCTCTTTCCCTTCATCTTAGCTTTACCCCACTTTGTCTCTTAATTGGTTCTATCGGTCTTGCCCTCGTGCCACACCAGTCACCATTGACTCCATTTGCCCCTTGTAACAGGGCAGCAACTCACCCTGCAGCACCTCCTGCTGGTACATCCAGGGAATTAGCTCATCCCAGCATCTGGAGTACCCCTCTGCAGGCTGTAGTCCCGCTTGCCACTGGCCCCGTGTCCCTCCCGGAACTCCAGTGCCCTTTTCTGCTGGGGTGCTGCACCCCTGTAGTACCCCCACAGTCTCAGGGTCTCCCCTCTCCAGGGAACCCCTACTCCTATCCCCACCTTGCCTCAGTCTAGGCAACTGCCAGTCACCACTTGCCCTGTTCTCTGGTGCAGACTGCAGTATCATTGCCATTCGTCATTAGCAAGGAGGGTTTGGCCTGCTGCTTCTGCCTCTAGAGCCATGGGCTGCCCCCTGCGACCCCAGGACCCTTTGTTGGGCCATCCCCTAGGCCCTGCAGCCTGGGGGTTTCCAGGCCAGAGCTCCCCCAGCTCATCTTGCCTTGCCCCAGCCCTGCACCATTCTAGGTACCCTGTCAAGCTCCCCAGCAGCCAAGCCTGTCTGCCTCTGTAGACAGGGGAGACTCTCTCCCCCTCTCTCCTGGCTTCTCTGCCTTTATATAGCCAGCTGGGTCTGTTTGGGGCATGGCCCCCAGCTGAGCCTGCCTCCCAATCAGCCCAGCTCCACTCTACTCAGCCTGGGAGCAGCTTGCCCCCAGCCACAGCCCTTCCCAGGGCTGTTTTAACCCTTTTTCTGCAGGAGTGGGGCAGCTGCCCCACTACACCCCTACTAACCCATCCTGTCCTCCTCTCACCTTAGAGCCTTTCCCAGCCCCTTCAGTTCCCTCCAACCTACTTGTCATCTGCTCAAAAACATCCCCTAATTTATATACGTATACGGTAGGATCAGATCCCCTCTTCTCCTGTCTGTAACTCTGAACTAGCCACACAGCTCTGCAAATCCTGACATCTCTGGGCACAGAATGCCAACACAGTGTGAAGGAAGTAGAGAATAGTTTAATAAAGAGTAAATTAGACCTCCAGTGCTCTGTGGATCTGCAGTGCATTTCAGGGAAATTATATTCCTGTATACAATATTATGTACACAATTGCTCACATTTACAATACAGTGTTCTGTTGCCTTCTAAAATGTTGAATGAATGAAAACAGCAAATCAGGAGAAAGAACATGAAATTTCACAGGGAAAGTGACCTAGGTGGATTTAATTTATATTGTGATTTAAAAATCACTAGTCAGGAAGACTATTTACTCATGGTTTTCTTCATAAAAGTGCATTCGTGTTGGTTGTTATAACCTTAATACATGTTCTTCACAACCTAGGAGATGATAGATGTAGGTTGTAGGTACACACTATACATTTTTAAACAGATTTATTTTGAAAACTTTAGATTCATTTTACAGCTATATCAGAAAATGAATGATCGTTTGATTATTTCATTTACCAAAGGTAATTGAAGCAGATATTTATGAAGTCATTGGGAGATGAACTATAGTATCTCCAATTCAACAGGTTAATCATTAATATTTGGAGGATTTTCTTGCCATGTTGTAGTAGGAGATCACCAGACAGACATTTAAGTTGTTTTATTTAACAACGTTAAGTATTCTGGATTTTTCTTTGACAGCAAACATGATTTTAACAAAAAAAGCATATGTCTCTCGCTTCTCACATTTATCTCCAGATTTCTTCTTGTCCAGATCTATTCCGTCCCCCAAAATCTTCTATTCTTTGATCTTTTTGAAACTTTGCACTTTTAGAGAGAAGTAAGGGATTGACTCTGTACACAAATTTGCAGAGGGACAATAGAGTTGAGGTCTTATTTCTCACCTCTTATTTAAAAACCATTTTTGTTGTTAACAAGCATGTTATCTCTAGAGACACAAATCCACAGTTTGAGAACTGCAAAACTAAGCATCTCTGATGGTATCTTCTAGACTGAGCACTGAGTTCTATTGGGTAGATAGAAATATTAACCTAAATAATCTATACAGAAGCCTGTAGACCTCCATAAAACTGGGTCCTTAATCCATGAACTAATGGAACTCATTTACAAAAACTTTCCTTAAACATTACAGGAATATATTGTCTCACACTATAGAATTAGAATTTATAATCACTATTCCATGATGAGATATCTTTGAGCTATAGTGTACCTTAATTAAAACTCTCTTTAGATCGGATTTTTTTGATTGAATTTTTTTTATTTAAATAAACTTTGAGCAAAAAAACTTTTTATTTTTTTAATTCATTGATTTTTATCCATCCTGGAAGTGAAGGATTCTTCCATTTTTCTGCCCTAAAGGAAGCTCGAAGCTGTTGGGGTGTTTTCCCCAGGATTGAGGAGGATGCAGGAGAATCCTGATACACAGGATGTTAACTTCAAATACAGATTTTTCTCTAAAATATCAAAGTAAAGTGGATCTTAGAATAATCCCATTTAAATTTGAAATAATTGTTTATCATATGATTTGCAGCAAATTTTCAATTTGGAAAAAATGTAAACTCTTTCTAATGCAAGATTCTGCCTTTGCTCTCCTTTCCTTTTGAAATGGGAAATTTCAAACTGCTTCAAGATGTTATGTAATATGACAATAGTGGTCTGGGCTGTGCTTTTGTGTGACTTCTCTCATTTGAATCTTTTCTTGCTGCCTGTAATGGGGTTGCAACTCACCACCGCGGCGCCGCCTGCTGGTTATTCCAGGAATTAGCTCTGTCAGCTATGGAGCATCCTCCGAGTATGGCGTCTCACCCATGGTCTGCTCTGCTGGTTCGAAGGGACCCACGTTGCTCCCTGCTTGGCGACATCCGCTTTAGGACAGTCTTTGTCTCCTTCAAGACACTGCCCCCTAGCAGTGCCCACTACTCCAGTCTCACTCCCTTGTGGGGAGGATGGGGATAACACGGCGGGGGGTGGGGTGGGGGTGGGGGGTGAAGAACAAAAGTACTTTGCATGTCCGACCACAACCCCAAAGTCTAGCCCAGGAGTGGGCAAACATTTTGGCCCGAGGACCACATTGGGGTTGCAAAATTGTATCTAGGGCCAGGTAGGGAAAGCTGTGCCTCCCCAAACAGCCTGGCCCTGCCCAACCCCCACAATTCCCACCCCCTGACTGCCCCCTTAGGACACCTCACCCATCCCAACTCCATGCTCCTTGTCCCCTGACCATCCCCTCCAGAGACCCCTCCTGCCCCTAACATTCCCCCTGGGAACCTACCCCCTATCTAAGCCCCCCTGCTCCTTGTCCCCTGACTGCCCCCTCCTGAGACCCCCCCCAAGCACCCCCTACCAATCCCCTCCATCCTCTGACTGCTCCCCAAGACTCCCTGCCCCATATCCAACCCCGTGGCTGGCCCCGGTCCCCTTACCATGCTGTTCAGAGCAGCATGTCTGGTAGCCACACGGCCCGCTGGAGCTAGATGCTTCCCTGTCCCCTTACCATTTCACTCAGAGGGGCAGGAACACAGGCCATGCTGGAGCCAGCTGCTGCAGCGCTGTCCAGGAGCAGTGGGCCAGGGTGGTGCAGCGCACTGAGGCTACAGGAGAGCGGGGAAGGGGCAAGGGGCAGCCTCCCCAGCGCAGAGCTCGGGGACTGTGCAGGACAGTCCCACGACCCAGATGTGGCCCGTAGTTTCCCACCCCTGCTCTAGCAGCAGCCTCTCTGTCCTCCTCTTCCCTTGTTAGACTATGTTCCCTGGGCTACTTCCCCTTTGGCCCCTTGCACCTTCTCAGCCCCTTCTAGTCAGGGCCACAGCCTGGCAGATAATGGTCAGAGCAGGTCTCAACTCCCCAGGGCCGGGCCGGGCCTGCTCTGCTCTGCTCTGCTCTGCTCTGCTCTGCTCTAGAGTCAGTCCTTCTCCCTTGTTAGTCAGGAAAAAACTGCCTGCTCTTTTCCTAGGCAGTCTTTATATAGGGCCTAGCCTGGCTCTGATTGGCTGCCTTTTTCTTGACCCTGATTGGCTCCCTACAGGCCCTTGCTGGTTGGCTGCCAGTCTATGCACTCTCTCTAGCCTGTTCTAACCCAATTTCTCATGGAATGGGGCAGCCATTCACTACAGTGCCTGAGACTTGAGAATTTTCTCCATTAGCAGTTACTTCTGAGTTCTATTTCTTAAGGGGATGTGACAGGTAATCTCAAATTTCAACCAGAGTGCAAAAATAAATCAAGATAATCAGATTAATGAAATGACTTTTTTTTAAAATGTGGATTAGTGCCCAACCCTAACTAGGGATTCGGGAAACTGAAGGAAACTATCATATCTCCATTTTCAGAGTTCTTCATAGATCCAAATCTGAAGGAAACTATCATATCTCCATTTTCAGAGTTCTACATAGATCCAAATCAGTCATCACTAATGCTTTGAGATTAGCAATGCCTGGATTTAATCTTGAGTAACTGCTGAGAGAGGCTTCACCAAAACAAAGCCTTGTAAAAGTTCTTGAATAGGTGGACATAAAATATATTTTTTCTTGGTGAAGCTCTTCATCTAGGGAATTTTGTAGAAAGACTGGAATCTAAGTGAAGTAAAAGGCTCTTTAGTTTGTATCTGAGTTACAGAAATTGCCTAAAACCTGAGTTTGGAGGAAGGAAATTCAGTGTGGCTGAATGCTCTTTGTTCGTTCTCTGTCACTCCATTTGTTCACGTGTACATGTCTAGCTACTTGCCCAATGGACACTATTTTCTAAACTAGGAAACCTACTTCCTAACTAATCCAGGGAGGTGTATCACAGAGAAGAACAAAGCTAGAATAGAACAGTACTGCAATAAAACAGTATCTGTTTCCTGGAAAGCCTCCTGTTTTCCCTCATTATCTGTGTTTTAGGATTTTCTTTAAATAGCAGCCTCTATTTACCCAGTTGCAGGAGAAACTCTTGAGTATAGGCCTGCAGATTTAAGGGTCTCTTATCTGCTCCTGTGTTTTTTAACTCAGCCACAGGACCACCTGGTGTGCAATCCCAGGGAATATGTAGCCTTCTGATGTTTTGAGGACTAGGAATAAGAAGCTGTGTGGGGAATACGAGTAAAATGAAACAAGAGCAAGGGAGAAATAAACAGAAAAGAAGGAAAATTGAGAGTAAGGAAAAGAAAGTGGACGAACAAAGGAGAGAAAATGGCAGGTGTTCCATTAAATGGTCAAATGGAAAGCGGGGAGGTGCCCATTTAAGACACATATACACTGTATGTGTGTGAGTCACTCTTCCCTCTTCGGCAGCACATCCACGGCAGCTCAACACTCGTTCACTGTTTGCAGAGTTGCCGCAGCCATGCTGTTGAGAGCCGCTCTTGCCTCTTCGGTGGCACGCCTGCGACAGCTCGACACTTGTTCCCTCTTCAGTGGAGCTGCTGCAGACGTGCCACTGCCGCTGAAAGCCGACGGAGTGCTGGCCCCTCCCGTTTTCCACCTCAGGCATCAGCTTGCTATGCTGGTGCTTGGAGCCAGCCCTGCACACCACTGAAGTATTTAAAAATAAGGAACTTCTTATGTGAAACCATATTTACATAACATTAGGTTGCGACATAACATGGCACAATCAAAGCAGAGATGCTGTAGTTGAGCAAGCAGAAAACCCGCAAACCATTTCTGAAAGATGGTTGTCAAAGAAAGAAACAAAATTATGTATCTTTTTTGATTCCTCATAGAATTATAGAATATCAGGGTTGGAAAGGACCTCAGGAGGTCATCTAATACAACCCCCCCTACTCAAAGCAGGACCAATCCCAGCTAAATCATCCCAGCCAGGGCTTTGTCAAGCCTGACCTTAAAAACCTCTAAGGATGGAGATTCCACCACCTCCCTAGGGAACCCATTCCACCCTTCACCACCCTCCTAGGGAAAAAGTTTCTCCTCATATCCAATGTAAACCTTGTCCACTGCAACTTAAGACCATTACTCCTTGTTCTGTCATCTGGTACCACTGAGAACAGTCTAGATCAGGAGTCTCCAAACTTTATGAGACGAGGGCCATAATAGATTTTTGAAGGGGCTTCACGTGCCGAAGCAACTGTGAAAAAATTAAATATATGCAAAATAGTTAAAAAAACAACACTGATACACATTTAATCTTAGACAGCCACATTCTAGTACCCTTAGTTATAATGAATACTTCCTTACTCTGTAAATAGCCTCTCTGATATCAATGGGACTATTCATGCAGTAAGAGTGTAAAGATATCAGAATCTGTCCCAAATATATACACTATTTCTGTTATAAGCAGCTTCCAGGTTAGTCTTGGTTAATAAAAAAATTACATTCTAATGTCTATGGATTGTTGAAAAGACTTCTTGTTCAGTGTGGCCCCTTGAAAAAATATTCTCACACTCCTCCTTGGTACCTTATGCTGTCGGTGCTTTTCTAAATATGGCTTAAAAACAAATTTAAAAAGGGGTTTCTTTCTCTTATCTTAATCAGACACAGGTATCCTGCCAAGGAGATTCAGACTAGGTTGTCTTTTGCAGCTTGAATATTAAAGTGAAGCCCAACACCCTGAGGGCTTGAATCAACTTTTTGCCCCTCCTCAAAGAAAGAATCAGTTATATTCACAGGAGCAGCCCATCTTCTCTTTCCCTATGTCCCAGCACAGAGAAGAGGGGGAAGCACTGATGGCTTTCCGCAGGGGAAGGTAATATGCTTTGCCTTTCTTATTAGCTTTAAATGTTGCCATTGTCCTTAAAGAGGATCCAGATCAAGTATGCATTAGATTGCGGCTTAGAAACCACATTCAGCCCACTGCCCTGATGCACCCGGTTTTTACCTACTTCGCAAATGCAAATCCTGCACACACACCTCCTCCTCCTCCTCCTCCAACCTCTCTGGACTGCAGCTGGGAAGGGTGGAAGCGACGAGGAAACAATTGGTGAATCTTGGGTCACTCAGTTTTATTCGCAAAAAGGCGGGCCAAGCCGAACAGTGTCTGGCTCTTTGACGGGGAGGAGAGAGCAAAGCTCAAACACCTTCTCTCCCTGGAGATGACAGCAGAGCGTGCCCTGGCTCGCTGGCACCCCCTGCTCCAGTGCAAAGCCCAGCAGCCCTGCTGTGAGAAGGCGGCCCCCAGGGGCCAGCAGAGGCGCAGCAGAGGGGTGCAGTCCATGGGAGCACTGGGAGAAGCTTGGGGGAGTAGCAGTGGCAACTTTCCAAAGCCCTCCCCCCCCTTCGGCCCCCCAAGGCGTCACCGGGAGCCGAGCGAGACCCCTCAGCCTGCCGCTGCTCTGGGATTCCCACAGCCGGCTCCTGCCAGTCAGGATCCTGCTGCTGGCCCCACTCAGCGCCCGCTGCTGTCCTGGGTGAAGTAACCAGGGCTGGCAGCAGGCTGAGACCCCGGCTGGCAGGAGCCCACTGGTGGGAACTCCAGAGCTGCAGCGGGCTCATCCCTGCCGCTGCTCTGGGATTCCCACCGCGGGCTCCAGCCAGCTGGGGTGCCCCCCCCACAACGCGATGGTGTTTGGGGGGCAGGACAAATTGACGCCACGGGCCGTAGTTTGGAGACCCCTGGTCTAGATCCATCCTCTTTGGAAACCCCTTTCAGGTAGTTGAAAGCAACTATCAAGTCCCCCATCATTCTTCTCTTCTGCAGACTAAAACAATCCCAGTTCCCTCAGCCTCCCCTCAAAAGTCATGTGCTCCAGCCCCCTAATAATTTTTGTTGCCCTCCTCTAGACTCTTTCCAATTTTTCCACATCCTACTTGTAGTGTGGGGCCCAAAACTGGACTCCAGATGAGGCCTCCCCAATGCCAAATAGAGGGAAAAGATCACGTCCCTTGATCTGCTGGCAATGCCCCTAATTTTACAACCCCAAATGCCGTTAGCCTTCTTGGCAACAAAGGTTAAACAAGGCTAAAAACGATTTGGGTTTTTTTTCTTTTCTTTCCAAAAGCTCTTCCCCTCACTCTGTCTTGCCTTGTAAATATTAGGAATGTGAAATCTTGCCTTTTGAGTTTTTGCTGGAGGTTTCTTTGGAGGTTCAGATAAGTGGAGTGGGAGCATCCCAGGCCTTTAATTAAATGTCCTTTAAGGACAGATGTGTTAAATTTTTAGCTAATATCTTTTCTCCCAACAGTTTGTCAGAATTTGAATTAAATAGATGTTAACAAAGGAAAGATGAACTAAGAATTCCATCTCTTCATAGTTCACTGCCATGATATTTGTGATGTCATAATGCTACTTTTCTTCAGTTCTCCATAGAGTCTTCCAGGAAAATCAGGGTAAACAAGACTTAAGTTTGTAAATTGGATAGCTCAGTGGATTGAGCATTGGCCTGCTAAATCCAGGGTTCAGAGCTCAATCCTTGAGAGGGCTGTTTAGGAATATGGGGCAAAAATCTGTTGGCTGATTTAATTAGGGATTGGTTCTGCTTTGAGCAGAGGGTTGGACTAGGTGATCTCCTAAGGTCCTTTCCAACTCTGAGATTCTGTAAACTAGAATAAAAAACAGTTTGGGGTAAGTCTTTCCTAACTTCTTTAAACATCTCAAAGGAGAAAAAGAGAGAAATACAAACTTATTTCTTTTTCTTTACAAGTCATCTTTAACTTGTTAGGGCTCAGTGCTACAGACTCTTACTCATATGAACAATCCCACTGAAGCCAATGACATTACTTATGGAAGTTGGATTTCCACAGGTGAATAAGGTTTTGTACAATCATGCCCTTTTTTATGCACTCAATTGTGCCTACATATTGCAGAAAACAAGAGACTATCTCTGAAGTTTTAGCCTCATAATAATTAATCATTTATTTTAAGTACGTCATCACCTTGCCACAGTGGACATGTAGAAAATTCACACATCCCCATTTTTAACACAAAGACATACCAGTTCATAACAGTGTATAGACTACAATATCAAATGAGATGTGGCTTCTTTATGCCACTCAGGTGGGGTAAAAAATCCGGAATCTGAACACAAATGGCCAGCAGGAAATTCTCTTGATGGCTCCTGAGCCATCCGTCCTCTACCCCATTGTAGGGGCATATCATAGAGGATAAGGAAGCATCAGAGGAGAGTAAGTAGTGGAGTTATGCCTATTCTCCACTGCTATAGTGTCCTTAATGGTATAATTTAAAGCAGCCATGTAGCTGCTCCAACTCTTGTTGGGGTGGGACCAGCACAGACTGTCCTTTAGAATTTGGGAGCTAACTAGTTTTCTGGCCCTTTCATCTCCTGGGTCAAATGGAACTTGCGTTCCAGCAAGACTCTGTCAGTATTAATTTCAAATGTGACATTATTTAAATACATTTTATTATATTAAAAATAAATCACCAGCTGTAAGAATACTGTACAGCCAGTCACTCTCATACATCAGAAACGGAGGCTGTTACCCTCTCTGCTGGTTGGTATTTGTAAGAGGATAGCTTAATTCAGTGTGGTGTTTCTTGGTATAGCCTGTTGTTTTTTGGCCCAAGTTGCTGACTGAGGAAGTGATAACATTTTAGCGGCTTATCTATGAGCAGCAGCCTTACAGAGGAATGCTAATGAATCTGTCATGAAGTAGTTTCAAAACACTGCCAGAAATAAACTTGTGTAACAAAGTTGGTAGGTCTCCATGTCAAACCAAGCTTTGTGCAACTGAGCATCTGTAAAACTGAGCTTTGTGCAGTAAGCTTGACTTGCTACTTGGTAATCAGGCTGTGTTCCTTCTGCTTCATAAGTCACTGCTACCCATCATCAATCATAAAGACTCTGGAATTGGAAATTAACTCGCAGTTTTGCTCAATTGTGCAAGGCATAATAAAATACAGAACCTTTGTGTTTTAACAATTGTGATTATTAGTGGGACATTTATCCTGTCTTGTACCTACTATCAAGATAAAACATTGATAGTGCAAGATTTTTTTTATTGTAGCTGAAAGTTAATGTAAATGTGTTCTTCTCTAAAGTGTACTGACTGCATATGATTTTAAAATTCCTTGTGCTTGATAGATTTTGCTCCTATGTTTGTCTTTTTATTTTTGTTTTTCAGTTCTCTTCTCCCACCACATCAGACCTAAAATTAGATATCTCTGTTTTTTTGTGTGCTGAAAGTATTTTCTTTTTTATTCTTTCCTTTATAAACCACTAACTAATTTGAACAATGCGTGTATGAGAAAATAGAGATTTTTAGCTAGAATCTGATATCTCTGTTGATGGAATGTCACATCGATAGACTGTTACCATTGGTAGAATGGTATTTTTGTTTAATTTAGATTTTCCTGGCTCATATATCTCTGGCCTGCCATTAGGGTGGTTTCCAAGTAAAGAACAATACAAGCAGTTCACTGGGTATGTGGAAAAAACATGCGCACCTTCAAAAGGAATGCTTAGGTCCCAGAGAGGGCTTGGACTGTCCCTGGCCCTGCCCAGAAAGTGGGTGCAATGGCCTACACTGACTATATCTATTCCTCTCGCGGGAAAAGTGCTGCCTGGGCTTAGCGGGGAAGAACTGCTGCTGGGTGGGCTGTGGTGTGAAGGGCTTTCTTTGGGTCACCCCGTGGGGTATGCATGCCAAGGGACTTAATGGTGTTACGGGAGTCCTTCAGACTATGCAACCTAGAGTTTGTTTGCTCAGCAAACAGTCCCTGGCCATCAAATGGGAAGTCCTTTGAATCGTTTGCCGAACTTCTGGGGGGAGACCCAAGAATGGGAGCCAGACATTACGCCTCATGGCAATACCTGATGCCAGGGTACGCGCTGCCGAGTCCGCAGCATCCAAAGAACCTTAAAGGGAAGTCCGAGCTACAATTCTGCCCTCCTCGGCAATGGCCCCCAGTTCAGCCCTCAACTCGGATGGAAAAGCTCCTTGAACTTGGAGATTGCAGACCACGAGTTGTAGCTGTACCAGCTCAGGATTGGGAGTTGGTTAGCGATCCAGAGAGAGAGGCTCCCATTGAATACACTTTTCTACTGAATAAATCAAGGCGTTTAGCGTCTCTGGATTTGGGCACAGGCCCTTGCTGACCCTGCTTCTCCTTTTCGTTCACTGCCTCCACGACAAGGGAGCACGGAGGCGGGTGAGTGAAAAGATATTCGTACCCTTTAGTAGGGACAAAGTACTTCCGCTCGGCCCCTTTGGCCATGAGGGAAATGGAGGCAGGTGTTTGTCAGATAGTTTTGGCATTAGACTGGATAGTCCTTAGCACAGGTAATGCTACCTTGAAGGGGCCTTCTTGTGTCAGGACGTCCACGACAGGATCCTCGTCCGCCTCCACCTGGAAGTTCATATTTAATGCCACCCTTTGGAGGAGTTCCTATAAGGCCTTGTCGTCCATGGTCCAGATGTAGAGAAACCTGCCACTGCCTTGTCAGGAGAGGACAGGGAGGATTCCACCCACAGAACTGGTTCTGTGGCGGCCTCTGGGTCCACCGGGACCGGTTCTTCCTGAGCCTGGGGTGTTTCCGCCACTTGGGGAGGAGTTGGGTCCAGGTTATGCACAGGATCCTGAGGCAGGTGATTGATAGTTGCCTCAGGGGGGAGGGATTCAGAACGGGGCAGAGAGGAAGCACTGGGTGAGGGAGGGATTTTAGGCCTGATGGTACTCCAAAGGGGTCCAGAATTGCCACTGGTGCTGCCAGTGGGCAGTGAAGCGGCCTAAGACTTTCCATCCCAGATCTTGATGCTTCTGATGCTCTGCCTGACTTGATGGAGGCTGATCTTGAGCGGAATGGCCATGGGGGGCGGTGCGGACCTGCCCCACAGAGGCCTCGTCCTCCTCTAACAGATGGGATGCCTGCCGTGAGGAATAATGAGGGCTGGATGGTGACCGGTGGTGCCGGTGTGGAGAATGGTGGCGGGATGTGGAGCGGTGCCGCGAGGTGGAGCGGTGCCAAGGTGGAGGTTGGTACCACGATCGAGATCCTTGCTGGAGCAGAGACTGCTGCATGGAGCGGGAGCGGGACTGGTACCGTGATCAGGACCGGTGCTGCAATGGGATGTGGCCACTGGGGAGTGTAGGCCACAGTCGATGCGAGTGCTGCCACGAAGTCACCAATCGGGATCTGAACCTTGAGCCGGACCATGACCTATTAGCCAACGACCACTTCGAGCGGGAACGGCTCAGAGGATCAGGGCTGCAAGGCTAGTGATGCGAATCAGACTGACACATTATGTGTGCACAGCGCCAGGACTTGGAGTGAGCGACATGGAGACTCTGATTGGGGTGTGGGCATCCCGAGCATGGACAGTTTGCCTCTTGAGGGCCCCAGGCCCCAGAGTAATGTGGGCCTCAAGACCGGGGACTTAGGCACAGTCATTTCAATAAGTTCCCTAGCAGCCTCAAAAGTGTCCGGGGTAGAGGGTATGTGACCTCCTCCACCTGCAGTCATGGGGAGTCCAGGATCGCGGGGCATCCAGGCGAAACTGGGGCCCACAGCGGATGAGCCCGGCCTTTGGAAATGCTGCACAACATGGGTCTGCCAGGGCTGCGACTTCAGGCACTGCCTATTGTGGGGGCTTGTCCTTGGCGTGCTTCTTATGGGCAGCCGGCGAGTGGGAGCGGTGCCGAGGGGAAAGCTTTTGGGCCCCAGGATAGCGCTGACCCTTGGGAGGGCGCCACTCCAGGGGTTCTACTGCCAGCCCGATGGGTAGCTGCTAGGGAAAATTTTCTATAGCCATGCACGTGGCGCATGCACTCCTAATTGGAATAGATATGAGCAAGCACTCGAATAAATGGTGGTATTCCATCTGTTTGGTTATTTGCATACTTCTAGAAATGGCTGGTTTCAATCAGGAATTTTAATTTTGGGATTCTGGTATTCAATTTAGCATACAATCTTTTAGCCTCGTATGATTTCAGTTGTCAGAGTAATCATTCAGATGTGACGAAAGATGGCTGTGGATCCTAGATGAAGTCATTGCATAGGAATAGGGTGACCAGATGTCCCGATAAAATAGGGACTGTCCTGATATTTAACCTTTTGTCCCACGTCCCGATCGATGTATGATCAGGACCCCATTTGTCCTGATATTCAGGTAAGGAAGCAAGCCGGAGGGATGAGTAGATGAGTGGCAGATGAGGGGATGAAAAGGCGAGTCAGAGGTGGAGGCGGGCAGCGAGTCAGTGGCAGGTGTGGGGACAGTGCTGGCTGGGGAGTGAGGAGGTCAGCAGTGAGCCAGTAGCAAGCACGGCTTCTCGGGGCAGGCATGGGGGGTTTTGGCAGGGGAGTGAGGAGGTGAGTGGCAGGTGGGAGTGTGTGAGAGAAGGTTGTGGGGGGACTGAGGAGGGATGCAGCAAGCCAGCGGTGGGCCAGGGGATGAGGAATGGCAAGGTGGCAGGGGAGGGGAGGCGAGTGGGGAGGGGCCGGAGCCTGGGAGGAGCAGGGGGTGGACTGTGAGCAGAGCTGACGGCACCCCAATATGTCCCGATATTTTACTGTTGTGATCTGGTCACCCTGTATAGGAATGAGGCAGATTAGACCTTTCATCCCTATAAAGGCTGGGCTTTTGCATAGTTGAGGCAAAAGTATTTTACATTAATACATTCAAAGGTATCTGTTTGCACAACTTTAGGTAACTTAAAAAAATTGAGATTAGGAAGAAACTTCTTCTATAGATATAATTGTCCACATTGGGTTTCCTTACACTCTCTTGTAATGCATCTGGTACTAGGCATGGTCAAAGGGAAGATAACAGATTAGATGGCCACCGATCTGATACAGTTCATCCTCTCCCATTAATGGTTTTGTTTTTTTAATTCTACTTTCATTTTTTTGTATGAAAGCAAATCTATTGTAAGGTTTCTGTACAAAGAGAGGTTGGATCTGGTGTAGATATTAGCTTTCTCAAAGTCTGTTGCTGAATAAGATATTCTGATACTTCCTTGTTGGGAAGAGGGTTGAAAAACAGTTGAGATACTTTATGGGCAGCTTTTCTGTCCTATTCCCTTCCAAGAGTCAGACTTTAACCGGAACCATGTGTGCTTACTAAATCTGTATGACCCCTTCAAAGCTTGTTGCTTTCACCAATAGAAGTCGGTCCAGTAAAAGGTGTTACTTCAACCACCTGCAGTATATTGAGATCTGGCTAGTTATGAGGTATCATGCAGTAGCCAGGAGTTGTTGACTTTTCATTTTCAAACTGGGAAGATTCCTGTAGTAATTGAATTTAATAACCTGTTTTTGAAAAAAAGAAATCCTTTTTTTATTGAAGTCTATAAAAATACGATCTTTGATTTTGCAGCTTTCAATGTGAAGTGTCAGAAAAACAACATCTGAAACTTGCTGGGACAAAGACGACTCATTTGTTACCTATCACTATTTGGTAAGTTTATAGATTTTATCTAGACATGTTTTGCTGCTGGTTTGCACAGCTATGATTGATTAGTCTGTTCATGAAATAAAAGAGGCAAACTAAGGTCAACATCCTAAGATGTTGGGCAGGATCCAATAGTTTTGTTTTTTGTTTTTTTTGCAGCTGTGGAACATACCACAGAATTGTGCTCCAGAATCTTTCACTTTAAAAAAGTTTTGTGAAAAAAAATCTTCCAAATGTGAACCAGTATAGTTTTCCTGAGTCTGTATTAACAGAGAAATCTAAAAATGACAACATAAATGTCCGTAGTGCTAACCCAGGGGTGGGCAAACTTTTTGGGCCAAGGGCCACATTGATGTAGGGAAACTGTGTGGTGGGCCGGGTAGGGAAGGCTGGGGCTCCCCAAACAGCCTAGCCTCCTCTAATCCTTGTCCCCTGACTGCCCGCTCCCAGGAACCCTGCCCTTAACTGTCCCCCCAGGACGCCACCCCCTATCCAACCCCCCCTGCTCCCTGTCCTCCGACTGCTCCCTCCCAGGATCCCCTGACCCGCCCCGTCCAACCCCCCTCCCCCTTTCGGAATAAGGCCCCTGAACATGGGCCCTTCAAAGCACCACCTGCTGCTTCGCTTGAGTCCTCTGCCTGCGTTCGCTGCACTCCCGCCATCCACACCTCCCGCCTGCTCCCCTGAGGCAGAAGGTGAGCCTCTCTCCCTGCTCTCCCCTGCCTCCAAAGTGCAGACCCCCCCGGGGTGGGGAGTGCTCCAGTGCTGAGCTGCACGAATGCCCGGCCCTGGGGCCCCAGGTTGTTGGGGGCCCTGTGCCAGGGCACCTGTGTTTATTGGTAAATCCGCCTCTGAGCCACACCGCGCCACACGACTAGAGCCAGACACGCCGCTACAATGCCAAGAGTGCTGGTACAGCAGCGAGCTGAGGCTGCTGGGCAGGGGGGACAGCAGGGGAGGGGTCAGGGGCTAGCCTCCCCTGCTGGGAGCCCAGGAGCCGGGCAGAACGGTCCCACAGGCCGGATGTGGCCCAAGAGCCTTAGTTTGCTGACCCCTGTGCTAACCACTTCACAGCTAAACAGTTTTGCAGAATCATTCAGCGAATTTTAGATGCAGTGGTAGACATCAGGGAGAGGGCAGTAGAACAGTTACTGTTAAGGGTTGCTGGGAGGGGAAACTAGAAATTCAAGCCCTCTGAAAAATAATTTCAAGCCATCTCTGCCCTCATGGTGGAGCATAAGAGAGATTTATTCTCTGTCCAGTGTCAGCTGTCTCACCTTCCTCTTGGGCCATGACTACGCTAGTGCTTATGCTGATAAAACTTACGTCACGCATCCGTGTGACAGCTCCCCTTCCCCCCGCCGAGTGAAATCAGTTTTGCCAGCATAAGAGGTAGTGTGCACAGCGCTTTGTTGCTGGGAGAAGTTCTCATTGGTACACCTGTGCCATTGTAAACTTGCTAGTGTAGACACGGCATTAGATAACAAAACCCAAACCATCTCCTGAAGTGCTTAATGCTCCCATCTTGCCACTTTTTAAAGTCAAAACCTTCAGTTTCCTACCTGCAACTTGTACAGTGCACTTATGGGTTGTTAGAACAAAAATTTGTATCACACTGGAAATTTTGTGGGCAGTACAAAATCTGTGTTAATATCAAAATAATGAAATTCAGAAGTGGGGAAGGAAGGAAGGGAAAGAGTGTTAAATACTGGGGTCTCTGCCCCTTTTTCTTTCTCTCCTACTTTTCTTTGCTCTCAGCACTAAGCAGATATCTTTAAATATATTTCAATGTGAGATTATACACTTTACTAGGCATCTTGCTTTTTCAGCCAGGACATGCGGATGGAGAAGGTAACAGGAAAAAAATGAATACCTTACTTTGTCAGACATTAACAGAAATATAGCTACAGCAGAAAGGATAGCCCCATACTTTGAAAACTTTATATCCTTTCGATTGGCAAAACTGGTGAGCCACAGAATGAAGTTTTATTTTTAAGAACAAGGATTATTCCCAGCTGTCTAGTAATAGGGATTTGAATTTGAGAGTCAGGTTTTCTTGAAACAGAACCTAAACTGTATTTGAGAATTTTCATCTGATTTGGGGGAAATGTTATTAACCCACAATAAACCACTGGAGATTTGCTAGCTGTAGTTAAACCAGACTGGAACATTTACTCCATTCAGCTACAGTAACTCCTCGCTTAACGTAGTTATGTTCCTGAAAAATGCGACTTAAAGCGAAATGATGTTAAGTGAATCCAGTTCCCCATAAGAATTAATGTAAATGGGGGGTTAGGTTCCAGGGAAATTTTTTTCACCGGTCAAAAAACTATACACACACACACACACACACACACACACACTATAAGTTTTAAACAAACCATTTAATACTGTACACAGCAATGATGATTGCAAAGCTTGGTTGAGGTGATGGAGTCAGAGGGTGGGTTATTTCCCAAGAAATGCCTTACTTCTAAATGTTGAACTAGCACTCGGCTGAGTCCTGAGGGGTAACGTTGTTAATGTAGCCTCACACTCTACAAGGCAGCATGAGTCGGGGGAGGGAAGACAACATGACAGACAGAGACACACACTCTGGGGGGCGGGGGCGGGAGAGAGAGAGTGAGAGAGAGAGTGAGATGTGCATTACCCCTTTAAGTACACTGGCACCATTCAAAGGTATATTAATCATAGAATCACAAAATATCAGGGTTAGAAGGGACCTCAGGAGGTATCTAGTCCAACCCCTCGCTCAAAGCAGAACCAATCCCCAACTAAATCATCCCAGCCTTTGAAAAGATTAGAAAGTTGAAATAGCAGCTACAGCTAGCAAGCTCTCTCCGTCCTGAGCCCTGTCTTGGCCCCACCCTGCTCTATATGTAGAAGGGGTAAGCAGGGGTTCAGGGTGGGAAACACCCTGATACTAGCCCCTCTTCCCCCCTTCCCTGCACAGCAAACAGGAGGCTCCCAGGAGCAGCTCCAAGGCAGAGGACAGGAGCAGCACATGGCAGTGGGGGGAGGGACAGCTGAATTGCTGCAATTGACTGGGCTGCTGCTGCACAGGGAGCTTAGGGGAGCGGTTCCACCCTGGTTCCAAGCCCCCACCAGCTAGCTGCAATGGGCTGCTTTTCCTGCAAGCAGTGGACAAAGCAGGCGGCTGCCAAACAATGTTATAAGGGATCATTGTGTAACTTTAAACGAGCATGTTCCCTAATTGATCAGCAATGTAACAATGAAGGAATGATAACCGGTATGACTTTCAGTGTGGAGTTACCATACTAATCAGGGAAGATTAACTCAGGTCCTATGTGAGATGTGGTCTTGAGAATGGATTTCTTTGGAAAGTTTGTGCTAATCTCATTTTATACTGAATAACCTTGGAATATAACTTGATGTGTAGATTGACATCAATTGAGAAAGGACTAAAATTCACAGAAACAAGGTTTCGTTTTCAGAGTAGTGCTGATAATTTTTACAGCCAAATCTTTTTCAGCTATTTATTTTACAGTTCAGGATCCTACTTCTAGTCTATAAGAAATATGTTGCTCATTTCCAGGCATATGACACCTTATTGAAAACCTCCTCTCTCTTTAATTCATCTGATCTTTAGCGGTGAGAACTGCTAAATCAATTCTGATCACAGTGATTTAACACCAATTTAACATGGTTTTCTGTAGCCCAGTATAAGTAATGTTCAGATTTTTCAGCCAGAGGGTCAATCTCATTAATTCAGGAAGGTCAAGGGGCCACAGTCACTATTTTTGGACAAATTCTCTTGCGCACTTTTCTGCATTTGCATCCCGCAGATGGTACAAAGGAAGCTGAATTCACCTCCCCAAGTTTTCTGCTGATGGTGATTCACCTAAGGTGATGGCATTCCCAGAGGGTGTAGTGCCCGCATATTTGTTTACCTCCTTGTCTCTTGAGGACTGGCGCAGGTAAGAGTTGTAGCCCCACGGCTAAGTCTGCATGATCACTCTGGGCATCAAGGTAATGTGGCCTGAGGGCTAAAGTGAATATGGTTGCCTTCTCCTTCTGGACAGTGTGACCCAATGGCCAAAGTCTAGATGGTTGCCCTCAGGGGCAGGCTGTGTGGCCAAATGGCCAGAGTTTATATCTAGTGGCTATATAGTTGACAGGTAGTTGAAAGCAGCTATCAAATCCCCCCTCATTCTTCTCTTCTGCAGACTAAAACAATCCCAGTTCCCTCAGCATCTCCTTAGAAGTCATGTGCTCCAGCCCCCTAATCATTTTTGTTGCCCTCCTCTGGACTCTTTCCAATTTTTCCACATCCTTCTTTGTAGTGTGGGGCCCAAAACTGGGCACAGTACTCCAGATGAGGCCTCACCAATGCTGAATAGAGGGGAACGATCACAACCCTTGATCTGCTCGCAATGCCCCTACTCATACAACCCAAAATGCAGTTAGCCTTCTTGACAACAGGGACACACTGTTGACTCATATCCAGCTTCTCATCCACTGTAACCCTAGGTTCTTTTCTGCAGAATTGCTGCCTAGCCACTTAGTTCCTTGTCTGTAGCAGTGCATGGGATTCTTCTGTCCTAAGTGCAGGACTCTGCACTTATCCTTGTTGAACCTCATCAGATTTCTTTTGGCCCAATCCTCTCATTTGTCCAGGTCCCTCTGTATCCTATCCCTACCTTCCAACATATCTACCACTCCTCCCAATTTAGTATCATCTGCACATTTGCTGAGGGTGCAATCCACGCCATCCTCCGCATCATTAATGAAGATATTGAACAAAACTGGCCCCAGGACCAACCGTTGAGGCACTCCACTTGATACCGACTGCCAACTAGACATGAAACCATTGATCACTATCCATTGAGCCCGACAATCTAGCCAGCTTTCTATCCACCAATAGTCCATTCATCCAGCCCATACTTCTTTAACTTGCTGGCAAGAATACTGTGGGAGACCGTATCAAAAGCTTTGCTAAAGTCAAGGAATAACACATCCACTGCTTTCTCCTCATCCACAGAACCAGTTATCTCATCCTAGAAGGCAATTAGGGCCTGACTTGCCCTTGGTAAATCCATGCTGACTCCTTCTGATCACTTTCCTCTCCCCTCTAAGTGCTTCAGAATTGATTCCTTGAGGACCTGCTCCATGATTTTTCCAGGGACTGAGGTGAGGCTGACTGGCCTGTAGTTCCCTGGATCCTCCTTCTTCCCTTTTTTAAAGATGGGCACTATATTAGCCTTTTTCCAGTCACCTGGGACCTCCCCCAATCACCATGAGTTTTCAAAGATAATGGCCAATGGCTCTGCAATCACATCCACCAACTCTTTTAGCACCCTTGGATGCAGCGCATCCGGGCGCGTGGATTTATGCTCATCTAGCTTTTCTAAATAGTCCTAAACCACTTCTTTCTCCACAGAGGGCTGGTCACCTCTTCCCCATACTTTGCTGCCCAGTGCAGTAGTCTGGGACCTGACCTTGTTTGTGAAGACAGAGCCGAAAAAGCATTGAGTACATTAGCTTTTTCCCCATCCTATGTCACTAGGTTGCCTCCCTCATTTAATAAGAGGGCCACACTTTCCTTGACTTTCTTTTTGTTGCTAACATATCTGAAGAAACCCTTCTTGTTACTCTTAACATCTCTTGCTAGCTGGAACGCCAAGTGTGATTTAGTCTTCCTAATTTTGCTCCTGCATGCCTGAGCAATATTTGTATGCTCCCCCCGGTCATTTGTCCAATCTTTTGCTCCTTGTAAGCTGCTTTTTTGTGTTTAAGATCAGCAAGGATTTCACTGTTAAGCCAAGCTGGATGCCTGCCATATTTACTATTCTTTCTATACATTGGGATGGTTTGTTCCTGCAACCTCAATAAGGATTCTTAAAAATACAGCCAGCTCTCCTGGACTCCTTTTTTCCCTCTCATGTTATTCTCCCAGGGGATCCTGCCCATCAGTACCCTGAGGGAGTCAAAGTCAGCTTTTCTGAAGTCCAGGGTCCGTATTCTGCTGCTCCCCTTTCTTCCTTGTGTCAGGATCCTGAACTGGACCATCTCATGGTCACTGCCTCCCAGGTTCCCATCCACTTTTGCTTCCTCTACTATTTCTTTCCTGTTTGTGAGCAGCAGGTCACGAAGAGCTCTGCCCCTAGTTGATTCTTCCATCACTAGCACCAGGAAATTGTCCCCTACACTTTCCAAAAACTTTCTGTATTATCTGTGCACTGATGTATTGCTCTCCCAGCAAATATCAGGATGATTGAAGTCCCCCATGAGAACGAAGGCCTATGATCTAGTAACTTCTGTTAGTTGCTGGTAGAAATCTTCGTCACCTCATCCCCCTGGTCTGGTGGTCTGTAGCAGACTCCCACCACAATATCACCCTTGTTGCTCACACTTCTAAACTTAATGCAGAGACTCTCAGGTTTTTCTGCAGTTTCATACTGGAGCTCTGAGCAGTCCTACTGCTCTCTTACATACAACGCAACTCCCCCACCTTTTCTGCGCTGCCTGTCCTTCCTGAACAGTTAATATCCATCCATGACATTACTCCAATCATGTGAGTTATCTCTGTTATTCCAAACACATCATAATTCTTTGACTGTGCCAGGACTTACAGTTCTCCCTGCTTGTTTCCCAGGCTTCTTGCATTTTTGAATAGGCATTTAAGGTAACTCACAGATCATCCCACTTTCTCAGTATGAGGCAAGAGCCCTCCCTCTTGCACTCTCCTGCTTGTGCTTTCTCCCGGTATCCCTAGGCAGTCACCAATCTTAATGAGGTCTAAATGTTATTTTCATGGGCAATGGGTATAATAGGCTACGGGAGGCTCAGCCTCCCCTGGTGCTGCCGCCACTGCTGGACCACCAGTAGTAGGGTTTTGAGGGAAAGTTTTTAATTTATTAGGCCCCATGCAGGTTCCGGGGCGGTGGAGGAGACCACTCCATGGGGCATAGCAAAAGCTTCTTCCGGAGAAGAGAAATGTTGCTGCATGCTTTTCTCCAGGTGGCTTGGGGTCTGGGAAGGGGGGGGCGGGAGGGGAGGGGAGGCACGGCTGAAGCTGGCCTGGGATTCCAGGAAGGGGTGCTCAGGGCTTCAGCCAGTTAGAGGCTCCACCAGGTGGGCCAGGGGTCACAGCTTCTCCAGCCAAGGGGGTGTTTTCGGGGCTTTGGCTGTGGGGAGGGGAGGTGTCTCGGGACTTCGGACGACTCATGGCTCCTTCGGTTTGGGACTCCTCTGGCCGTGTGTGTGTGTCTGTCTCGGGTAGGGTGACCAGACAGCAAGTGTGAAAAATTGGAACAGGGAGTGGGGAGTAGTAGGTGCCTATAGATGAAAAACCCCAAATATCGGGACGATCCCTGTAAAATAGGGACCATCTGGTCACCCTAGTCTTGGGGTTCAGGCTGCAGGGGGGTGAGCGGAAGGGCTGGCAGAAGGGGCAGAGCCAGGGCTAGCCTCCCTGAAGGAGGGCTCCACCCGCCACATATGGTTATTTTCTGTTCGGCACAGTACTTTCGTTTTAGAAAATTATCATCATCAGAGGCGATCGTTTCAAGGTTGATCTCTATCACAGCTTTATAGATGGTTCCTGAGATGACTCAAGAGTCCGATCCTTGAACCACAGATCTGCCTGCAGTAGGTACAAACATTTTCTGGTGGGTCAGCTACCTGCTTGGGAAAGTGTTTTTAGTTTTTCTTCCTTCTCTCTTTCTTTTCAGCTTTGAGTGCGGTGCACTTCTCCTTGAAGCAGTCCACTGCCTGATAGAGAATATGCCACCAGTGAGGTCGGTTGGTAGCTCGTTGCTCCCAGCTTGTGATGTCCACATCAGTTTTGCTGAGATACGCTTTCAGTGTGTCTTTGTAATGTTTCCTCTGACCGCCTCGGGATCTCTAACCATGGGTGAGCTGAGAGTAGCGGACTTGTTTTGGGAGGCGAGAGTCTGGCATCCACACACAATGTCTAGCTCAGTGGAATTGGTGCAAGAGGATCATGGCTTCTATGCTGGTGATACTGGCTTCTCAGTGAGGGTGCTGGCGTTAGTGCAGAGATCTTCCAACTTGATGCGAAGGATCTTCTGGAGGCATGGTTGGTGGTACCTCTCCTTATACTTGAGGTGCTGTCGATAGGTCACCCAGGTTTCGCATCTATAAAGGAGTGTAGGAATAAGAATTGTCTTATAGACCTGGATCTTGGTGTCCTGCCATAGGTCGCTGTCCGTGAAAACGCATCAGAGCAGTTTCCCAAAGGAAGCACATCTGCAATGGATCCTGTGCTGGATCTCACTTGTTGATTTTTGTATTTTGAGTAAGTTGACTACCAAGGTAGCAGAAGTGCTCAGCTGTCCCTCTGTGGTGATTTGTGGTGGGTCATGTGCAAGACCTGAGGCAGGCTGATGGAGCACTTTAGTTTTCTCAATATTGAGTGAGAGTTCTGGGCTTTGGTAAGCTTATGCAAATAAATCCAATGTGGACTGAAGGTCATTCTCAGTGTGTGCGAGGATGGCACAGTCATTACCCTACTGACAGTCAGTAATGGACCCGCTGAGGACTTTAGACTTCGAGTGGAGATGTCGAAGATTAAAAAGCCAAAATGAGGGAGTCAGACATTTTTGTCAAATCAGTGAAGGCCGTGATTTTGCTCCTGAGACTTTTTCTTGATTTGGAAGGCAATGAAAATGTCAGTTGTCCTGCGGGGTAGTCTAAAAACCACACTGAGGTTCCAGCAATTATTTTCTCAGCAAGGAGAAGGAATCAGTTTAAGAGGATACAGGTGAGAATTTTCCCTGCTGTAGATAGCAAGGCAATGCCTCAGTTATTTCCACACTCTGATTTATCTTCTTTCTATAATTCTTCTTTGAATGGCCTCTGCATATTCCCACTTGTAGGTGCCTGCTGTGCGATCTTCCAGAACCTTCTGGAGGTCCAGCCAAAGCCCATGTTGGATGGGTGTCTTCTTGGAGTGACGGTCCCTATTGTATTCCACTAAGGGGTTATGCACCTGGAGCAGGAGCTTTTCAAAGTAGTATTGCTTGTTGTTCCGCACATGCACGTTTGTACCACCTCGTGGTTTTGCTGGAGGCGATGAATGGTGGGGCAGACCATTTGTGCCTTTAGTTCCTTCCCACCGCTGCATGGTCCGAGTCAGAGCTTCTACTTGCTTCTTGTCCTTGATGACACATTTTCCAAACTTTTTAGGACAACTGTTTTTACTCTTGCTCATATTTAGGATTTTATTGTTTTTTGCAATAATTTTTTAGTTCCTGGAAGTTTTATAGGATTAAGAGTTTGGGACACTGTTTCAGCAGTTTTCCCGCCAAAAGGCCCCTCCACCTCTCTTCTAGCACCCGTTTCTGGGTACTGAATTATGCCAAAGACTTTGGCATTCAAAGTCTGTACTTCCTGCCCTCACTCGTTTTCCATCAGTGATGAGCACCAATGCTGCTTGAGCTGTTTGGGGAAAGCCCACACAGGGTCTACTCTAGGTGCAGTATTTGCCTCTCCTTCATTGCGCATGGATCCGCAATTGGATCCTGGCCAGGGAACCCCCTTGCACATCGACTTGAGCAATCTAAGAGAACTTCCCCTACTGCAGAGCTTTGGTCCGGCTCCTTTGGTACCAGTGCTATGGATCCCACGCTGGGGCCTATCCGTGAGCCATGGAAGCATGCGCATAAGCATGGCAGTAAGTCTCCAAATCCAAGAAGGATGCTGCACCCTCTATGAGTTCTGGCCACGGACGAATGACATGTTCCAAGGTTCACAAGCATGACAAGAAGTCACACCGTTCACCGTATCCTCCAATCCCGGACCTGTGTCTCTCTCCTGCTTCAGCGCCGCCTGCATCCTGTGAATCATCAGTCCTGAGACAGATCCCATTGCCGGTCCCGGTTCCACACAACAGTTAACTATGACTAATAAGTAATGAGCTATTTACAACTATTTAACAATGAAGACTGAAATGGACACTGCCAAACGCTTTTGCAATGCAAAAGCGACAGTTATTCCAGTTACCTGTCACTGGTGGTAAGAAGGAACTGAGGAGGTGGGGGATCGGCATGGTGCAACTCCAGGGGGGGCCCGTGCTGACCCTACGGACGCTACTAAGGGAAAAATTTTCCGGGTGGCGTGCACGCGTCGCGCACACACCTGATTGGAATGGACATGATCAACATATCTCGAAGAATAACAGTTACAAGAAGGTGAGTAACTGTTTTTTCCAGGGAGACTCAGAAGTGCTCCTGGACCTCAGAAACTGTTTGACCTGAAAAGAGTGAGGTTTCCGTGTGTTTTGGTGCACTCACCTGTTTGGAGGGCACCATCTTCCGTGTTAGGATACCACCTGCTGGCCATACCCCTTTGCTGTTCCGATGGCTCCATCAGCATCACTGTTTGTGCAGGACTCCATTTCCTCTGAGTCTGAGGATTTGGATGCTCAACATGGTCTGCAGCTTCCATTCCAGAGATATGACTACCAGAAATATGACTAGCCAGTGGTACCTTGCAGGCAGATGGACTCCAAGCTGCACAGCCTAAAGGACTCCAGATCTACCTTGAAGTCCTTGGGGTATTTGTACACTGGCACCATATGGAAACATTATAAGCCTCAATTGGCCTCCTGATTCCTCTCATCACCTGCCCAGCAGCACGCGCACAGGAAGAGGAGTAGAGGCTTTAGGAGAATACTTCCTCCCCACTCTTCATCTGCGTCTATGCCTGCTCCCCCAGATGCTCTGGTGGGTCCAAGATGGGACGCTCGGGATTGACATACGAGGACAGAACTTGGATCCAACCTCCCCAGTATTTGTGGAACACTTATCCCATTTTTATCAGGGGTAGGCCCATATTACAGCAGACTGTTAGATGCTAAGCAAGATAGCAGTGTGATATCCTCCTCAATGCATTTCCCCACCTCCCTGTCCCTCTTCAGTGACCCTTCTCTTGAGTAACTTTTAGCCCAAGAGATGCTCCTAAGGGTGGGAGCTGTGGAAGAGGTTCCACCCCAGTGTTAAGGGGCCTAATCCCAAATGCCAACGGTGGTCTCAGACTGATTCTGGATCTGAGAAATCTCAACAGATACACTAAGAAGCTAAAGTTCTGCATGGTCTCCTTGGTTCCACCATCCCTTGCCTGGGTCTAGGGGACACCATCTTCAATTTGAAGGATGCGTACTTCCATAGCTTGATTATTGAGGGACACAGAAGGTTACTTAGGTTCATTTTGAACTATGTGCACTACCATTCAGCCTGTCATCAGCCCCTCAGGTGTTCACAAAGTGGTCGTCACAGCCTTCCTGATGAGACAAGTGATTCAGGTCTACCTTTACTTCGATAACTGGAAGCTCAGAGGTTGGACCAAGGTCCAAGTGGAGTCTGATATAAAGTTAATCCAGTCAACATTCCAGGACTTAGGTCTGCTGATAAATGTGCAGAAGTCTGCCCTCTCCTCAGTTCAAACGATAGTGTTTATCAGGTCGATTCTTGACTCTGTCCAAGCCAGAGCCTTCCTCTCAGAAGTGTGGTTCCAGGCAATAGTGATGCTTACAGAGAGCTTTAGAGATCACTCCATCACAACAGCGAGGAACTGCTTGAAGCTCCTTGGCCACACGGCCTCATGCATCTGTGTGGTGTAGCAGTGAGACATCAACTTCCACCTCTCCAGATATGGCTGGCATCTGTGTACTCATCAGACCGACACTATTTGGACGCAGTTATCACAGTTCTGCCATCAGTGATTTCTTCCCTTAACTGGTGGCTAGACCCACTGGTGGTGCACATGGGAGTCCCGTTCTCAAGACCACCAAGCATCAGTGTCTCTTGTTACAGACTGTTCAGCGATGGGCTGGTGTGCTCAGTTGGGTTCCCTCAGAACTCATAGCTCTGGAAGAGCTCTCACTGCACATCAACATCAGGGATCTCAGGGTGATTCAGTTGGCTTGCCAGGCATTCTAGCCCCATGTGGTGGGCAAGAACATGTCCGCTCTTACAGACAACACAACAACTATCTTTTATGTCTACAGGGTGGGAGAAGTGTGCTCCTCTCACCTGTGCCAGGAAGCACTTTGCTTGTGAGACTTTTGCATAGCCCACTCAATCCACCAGGAGGCATGGTTTCCAAAATGCATTTAGCTGGTTTCTCAAAATGAGCTAGTAGATCACCGTAGCAGATCCTTCTGCAACTACCACAAGAGGTCTATTCATCCAGATATCATGAATGCCATTTTCCAGAGGTGGGGGACTCCCCAGATAGATCAGTTTGCATCAAAGCTCAACAGGAAGTGTTTCCAGTTCAGCTCCCTCCTGGGTTACAGCCCTGGATTTCTTGCAGACACCTTCCTCCTCCCTTCGATGAGACATCTCTTCTATGTATTTTCTCCCATTTCCCTTATACACAAAATCTTGCTGAGGATCAGAAGAGACAGAGCATAAGTCATCCTGATATCCCCTGCCTGGCCCCCCGTTGGTTTGCCACATTTCTAGACCTCTTGGTGGAGATGCCAATCCTTCTACCTCTGTGTCTACACCTGATCTCTCAGGACCTCATCTGCCTGCATCACCTGAACTTAAGTCCCTTCATCTGATAGCCTGGAAGCTCCGTGGCTGAACCCCCCAGAGCTAGCATACTTGGGGCAAGTCTGTGAGGTCTTACTAGAGAGCAGGAAGCCGTCCACTAGAGCTACTTATCTGGCAAAGTGGAAGAGATTCTCGATCTGGTGTACGCAGAATGGTCTCTCTCCTAGACAATCATTAATACTATTCATTCTGGACTACTTACTGTGCCTGAAGCAATGAGGTCTGACTGAGTCATTTGTTAGGGTCCATTTGGCTGCAATCTCAGGTTTTCACCCATGGGTGAATGGCCATTCCATGTTTTCAAACAACATTTGTGATTGTTTTTTTTTTAGGGCCTTGAGAGATTGTACTCCCAGATATGTAAACCAGTCCCTCTCTGGGATCTCAAAACTGACAGGACCCACATCTGAGCCACTGGCAACATGCTCTCTTCTCTACCTGCCCCGGAAAGTGACCTTCCTAATGTCCATTACTTCTACCAGAAGAGTCTTGGAGGTCTGGGCCCTCACTTCAGAACCACCATACATGGCATTCTTCAAGTACTAGGTCCAATTGTGTCCTCATCCAGCTTTCCTTCCAAAGATGGTTTCAGAGTTCCACAGTAACCAAGGTATCTTCCTGCTTGTCTTTTGTCCAAAACCACAAAGCAACTGGGAAGAGCACAGGCTCCACTTTCTAGATGTCAGATATGCACTGGTCTTCTACATAGAAAGGACAAAGCCATTTCAGAAAACTACTCAACTATTTGTAGCTGTTGCAGACGGGGTGAAAGGCCTTCCCATCTCAGCCCAGAGAATTTCGTCATGGATCTCATCCTGCATCTGTACATGCTATGACCAGCCAAAGGTTCCTGCCCTAACAGCACATTCTACAAGGGTCCAAGCATCTATGACAGCATTTGTAGCACAAGTTCCTATCCAGGGCATTTGTAGAGTGGCAATATGGTCATCAGTTCACACTTTCACATCTCATTACACCATCACCCAACAGGCTAGAGACAATGCTGGATTTGGCTGAGCGTTGTTGCAGTCAGCATGTCAATAAACTCTGAACCTTACCAATCAATGATACCATTCTTCAACCAACATGACGCACCATGCGGCACCGAAGTGGGCTGAGGAAAGGTACCGTGTCTCCATCTAAAGGTTCGATTTTTTATTTTCACATCCTCCACCTAACTTCCTGGTGATCCAAGTAGCCACACCCATGCTCCACCCAGGCAGACAGGGAGGGCAAGAGACTGGACCTTATGGGTCAAAAGATCTCCTCAGCTACACAACAGTTCTGGATCTCTAACTAAATTGGCACTGATGGCCAAGTATGACTTTATAAACTATGGATGGTGTAGTTTGCAGAGTAATTACCTCAGCAGGATCTTTTATAACAGTGGCAACAGTGCTTCAAATGCTTGGGATGGCTGCAGGTGTACCATAGACTCAGATCCCTTCAGCAACCCTGCACTCAGCTCAGAACTACTCTTTCCTCAGTCCTCATCATCAGGCTACAGGCACTGACAGGGCAGGCTCAGACTGGTGAAACTAGGCACCTGAGGGGCTTACTCAGGTTAGCTTCCCAAAGACAAGAATACAGGTGTCCCCTGTTGCCAGCAAATATGATCTCATTAAATATGAATAGGACTATTTAGGTGCAAGAGAGGTAGTAGGTCTGGGGTTTCCTTTCTCCTTAGGCATTTTTGCATACTGGAATGTGTTTTGCTTTTGAAGTACATGCATCCACTGCTGTTTTGTGGTGTCCCTCCCCCAATAAATATTCTGTACAATATACAGAACGCAGTTAGTGATATTGCAATGTCGTGTCTGTGGGCTAGTAAATTCAGTGTGGCTTTCTTCATCAGCCACAGCGCTGAAACTTCCAAATATAAATGTAAGTGCAGATGAGCTTCAACACTGTTGAACACTGAACATATTTTCAATTTATTTTACTTGTATCATTTTGTGTGATGTGGGTAGGAAAATCCATAATATATTTGTATAAAAAATAAGAAATATATGGGAAGAGTCTGAATCTACAAATGACTCAGGAATGTTCTTACTGCAGCCTGGAAAGCCATATGTTTAATTTAAATGATACAAACAGATTAGTTTAATTATTACATTCAAACTATTATTCTCCTGGCAATTTGTTCACTGGTGATTATTGAGAATGCATTAAAGCAGCCAGGCATATCTCATAATGGTGTGTGCTTGTAAAGCAAGTTAGTTTGTATTGACTTCATCTGTTCATTGATGTATAATTGCAGTTATCTTCTAGCTAGTCTTGGTTTTTAAAATTAACTTGCATTTAAAATAATTTATTTGCTACCAGCAGATAAAATGAATTTGTCCTCACATTTATACTTTGCCATTTTGTTTTCCAGCTTTTATTACTACGGAAAGAAGAGCCTCAAACTGCTGTGAGCAAAGACGAGGATTTCTCCTCCTAGTCTGTACCTGTCATGGTAAGCACATGGGTTTTGTCAGGACTGACAGAAACAAAGCAGGCTGCAGCACAAGAAGGATAAGAGAGTTGGTACTGTGTGATAATAAGAGATACTGTTCTCAGTACCTGAGAGACATGTCACTCCAGGCTTCTGGTTGAACTGAAAGGATGGTTTATGTTGCCTTTTTGTTTATCATTGAGCAATTTGTGTTTTCATTTTCTGATGATAGTCATCATTATTCCACGTGTACCATCTGACAGTAGTCTGGCATATAAACTAAGGCAGTATTCTTCCATCCAAATTCAGATTAATTAGCCATGTACTGTTCATGGCATTTAAGTCAGATTTATTGCAAGGCTCTTTGAAATTAATTTTCTAGTTCAGTTGTACTGATACACTGTGTAGAGCGAGGCAGTTTAAATTATGCAGATTTGTGTAGTATAAGGACTGAGTTCATTTCTGTAAGGCGGTCGTGGTTCTCTCCCTGTCTGTTAGGGAGGGAGACCACACCCCTTCGCTGCAGTGCTCCTAGAGTGACTCCATTCAGGGGGAATTAGCCAGCAGTTAATAGGCCCTAGCATTCAGTCCAGGCTGGGTATAAGTTGGATCTGTTAGCCCCAACACTCAGCCAGAGCAGGGCAGCACGCATTTAATGGGTGTGGCCCACAGTTGGGTCTGGTGGTGGCCCAGAGCCCTCACACAGGGTGGGGCAGCAGTCAGGTAAGAGGGCACTGGCCTGCTGTCAGGCAGAGCAGCCCAACACATAAAACAGTCTCAAGGGACATTAGCTCTCTGATGGGAGAGTCAGCTAAAGGTGGGGAGGCTGCCACCTTTAATGGTGGTGTGGCAGGGGGTAGGGGGATGCAGGGCCACCCTCTCTATTGCATACCAACCCAGGGCCCTAACAGTAGCAGAGTGGTCTGCCACTGGGTCAGCAGAGAAATCTGGCTGCAACATACTGGCTGGCTTGCAGTCAGTAGCACAGCCAAATCCTATTTGGCTTCCCTGAGCTCCTTCCTACACTCCCAGTTCGGGGAACCTGGGTTCTGGGGTTCATTGATCTCAGTGGGGTAAACGGCGAGTGGCAGCCCAAGAGCTCCCTGGTGTCTGGCAGTTCCTCTGGGTCTCTGGCACTGTAGCAGTTTCCATCAGGTCCAGGCTTCAAGGGATGGGGTGCAGGTGGGGTGTAGGACAGATGTCCTGCTCCGCTGGTAGCTTTGCCCCAGCTGAGCTAGAGGGTCCACCTTTTATGGTTTCAATTCCTGTCCCGCCCCTCTGCTTCTAGCAGAATGGCTGCTGATATCCCAATTCTGTCCACCAGGGGGCAGTCATGGTTCTCTGCCCACCTGTCAGGTGGGGAGACCACACCCCCTCGCTACAATTTCCTAAAAATTGCATTTAAAATTGAAAAGGAAATACTTTGCTCCATGTTTTTGTTTTTAACAAAGCATATCTGTGTTTTACAGTGTAAAGTTTTGGGCCACTAGTAATGTAAAATTGAAACTAGTATGTCACTTCTGTTGGTCACTGGTAGCTAAATTCTTGTAATAGTTCATCCTAAACTTTTCATTGGTCACTGGGAACTCTTAATGCCTTCTGTCAATGAAGAGGTCTGCTTTTAATGGCTAAGAGTGTTGAAATTAACCGTAGAGTTTTGTTTCTAGGATGAAGAGACTCAGCACAGTCTTGAATGCATCCAGGCTAATCAGATCTTTCCCAGGAAGCAGCTGATCCGAGAAGATGAGAATCTTCAGGTAGTCACTGGACCACTCTTTGCCATTACTGCACTGAAAGATCTGCAGATCTGTTATTGCTCAGTCTAGTCAAGATCACACAGTACAACAGCTGAGCTATTTGAGAAGTTTCATCCAAAGTTCCATGCAGTGATAGGGAAGATAGTAGTTTAAGAAAATACAGGATAAGTTTTCTTTGAGTTTTCTTTCTCTGTGCCAGACAGAGGGATCATGTATTGTGGTGTCCAAAGGGTTTTCTTAGAGTTTCTGAAAATCATAGCCAGTGCTCATTAAGCTTACTTAGGGACTTTTCAATCATTTAGAAATTTTAATTTCTCCTCTTCCACCCAAATCTAGTAAAGGGTTTATTTCTTAATATGAACTGTTTATGTGAAATGTTGGAATTATTTGTTTATCCATTTTTGTTATTGGTAAGTCAAAAAGTCTTACAATGCATAAAGTGTATTTTTCAATTTCTAATAACTCCAAAATGTTGTAAGGAGTTCTCATCATCTGGCTTTTAAACTGACTTAAACTGGTAGCAAGCCCCATTTAAACACTCTTATTTTGGTTTAAGAGTGGTTTATTTCAGTTTAACTTAAACCTGTTCCTAATATCTTTACTCTAAACTGATACAAAACAGATTTCAATCAGTTTAAAAGTGCTCACACAGACTTTTGCCCTGGCTTCACTAAATAGATTTTAAATTCATAGATTCACAGATTCCAAGGCCAGAAGGGACCATTGTGATCATCTAGTCTGACCTCCTGTATAACACAGGCCATAGAACTTCCCCAGATTAATTCCTAGAGCAGATTTTATAGGAAAACATCTGAACTTGATTTTAAAATTGTCGGCAAAGGAGAATCTACCATGACCCTTTGTAATTTGTTCCAGTGGTTAATTACGCTCACTGTTAACTTTTTTTTTTTTTTGGCCTTATTTTCAGTCTGAATTTGTCTAACTTCAAATTCCAGCCATTGGATTGTGTTACACTTTTCTCTGGTAGATTGAAAAGCCCATTATTAAATATTTGTTACTTGTATTTGTAGACTGTAATCAAGTCACCCTTAACTTTCTCTTTGGTAAGCTAAATTGTTTCAGTGCAGATGACACTAAACTGGGAGAAGTGGTAGATACGCTGGAGGGTAGGGATAGGATACTGAGGGACCTAGACAAATTAGATGACTGGGCCAAAAGAAATCTGAGGAGGTTCATCAAGGACACGTGCAGAGTCCTGCACTTAGGATGGAAGAATCCCATGCACTGCTACAGACTAGAAACCGAGTGGCTAGGCATCAGTTTTGCAGAAGAGGACCTAGAGGTTATAGTGGATGCTGGTGAGGCCTCATCTGGAGTGCTGTGTCCTATTTTGGGCCCTGCACTGCAAGAAGGATGTAGAAAAATGGGAAAGAGTCCAGCGGAGAGCAACAAAAATGATTAGGGGGCTGGAGCACATGAGTTTTGAGGAGAGGCTGAGGGAACTGGTATTATTTAGTCTGCAGAAGAGAAGAATGAGGGGGGAGTTCATAGCTGCTTTCAGCTGCCTGAAAGGGGGTTCCAAAGAGGATGGATCTAGACCAGAGATGGGCAAACTACGTCCTGCCTGGCCCTTGAGCTCTTGGCCGGGGAGGCTAGCCTCTGGCCCCTCCCCTCCTGTCCCCCCTTCCCTGCAGCCTCAGCTCACCACACTGCCAGTGCTCTGGCCCGCTGATCCTGCCAGGCAGCGTGGTGGTGTGGCTGACTCCAGCCAGGCAGTCGGGCAGCATGGTGGCGTGGCTGGCTCCGGCATGGTAAGGGGGAAGCAGTGGGGGTTCGATGGCGCAGGGGTTTCTAGAGGACAGTCAAGGAGCAGGGGATGGTTGGATGGGGTGGAGGTTCTGGGGGGCACACAGGGGACAAGGAACGGGGGGCGGGGGGAGTTGGATAGGCGGAGTCCCAGGGAGCCTGTCAGAAGTGGGAGCGTGGATAGGAGTCGGGGCAGTCAGGGCAGCAGGGAGGGTTGGATTGGGGTGGGGCCCAGGGGACGCGGTTGGGGGCAGGGGGGTCCCAGGAGGGGGCGGTCAGGGAACAAGGAGCCAGGGGGTTAGATAGTTTGGCGGTTGTTAAGGGGTGGGAAATGGGAGGGGGCAGAAGGGAGCGGAGCCCAGGTTGTTTGGGGTGGTACAGCCTTCCCTACCTGGCCCCCCATACAGTTTTACATCCCCGATATGGTCCTCGGGCCAAAAAATTTGCCCACCACTGATCTAGACTGTTCTCAGTGGTACCAGGTGACAGAACAAGGAGTAATGGTCTCAAGTTGCAGTGGGGGAAGTTTAGGTTGGATATTAGGAAAAACTTTTTCCCTAGGAGGTGGATGAAGCACTGGAATGGGTTATTTAGGGAGGTGGTGGAATCTCCTTCCTTAGAGGTTTTTAAGGTCAGGCTAGACAAAGCCCTGGCTGGGATGATTTAGTTGTGGATTGGTGCTGCTTTTGAGCTGGACTAGATGACCTCCTGAACTCCCTTCCAACGCTAATAGTCTATGATTCTATGATTAAGCTCCTTGAGTTTATCACTATAAGGCATGTTTTCTAATCCTTTAATCATTCTTGTGACTCTTCTCTGATTCCCAATTTATCAAAATCCTTTTTGAATTGAGGCTGCTAGAACTGGACACAGTATTCCAGCAGCAGTCACACCAGTGCCAAATATAGAGGTAAAATAACCTCTCTACTCCTACTTGAGATTCCCCTGTTTATGCATCTAAAGATTGCATTCGCTCTTTTGGCCACAGAGTCACACTGGGACTCATGTTCAGCTGATTATCCACCACAACCCCCAAAATCACACCTTTAGTAAACCAGTGCAATTTTCACCAAGGCTAGGTAAAAGAAGCAGAAGAACATGATTTTACAAGTTTCCAGTGAAAAAAGTCAGACACTTAAATGAAAATTTAGTATTCAGAGACTCTCAAAAAGTCCTGAAATCACAGGATTTGTAGATTTTTTTTCTTACTTCCAATTTTCTGCTGTGCTTGATAATAAGACAGGTTCTTTTCTTGTTGGGGAGAAGGAGGGCGAGGGTTGAAAGAGTTTGCTGTGTGTTTCAGTCAGAAAAAATTACTCCAAGTTTAGATATTTTAGTTCATTTATTTTTTTAATTATTCATAAGCAAATAAATCTAACACTTTTCAGTCCAAAATGTCATTCTGCTATGAAAAGTAACTGTAAAAAAGACATTGGGGTTGTCCCATGTTTCCTGTCTTAGTGATTTGGTGAGCATCTGTGTGTCATGACCCATATGTCTTGAGCCCAGGCCTGCAAAGTTCATGGGAGCAGCCATGTTCCAGCCCTCCATCCAGCTGGCAATAGCTTACCTGAGACCCATGAAGCCCAGCCCCAGTGTGAGGCTCTGCCCCTGAGGCTCGACTGGCAGAGTCCCAGAATGGCTGATTGGCCTATTGGCCCTACTTAATCCAGCAGCAGGAATAAGAAGCTCCCTGAACAGTTGGGCTTCACCTTGGTGTGGACTTGTGCTTCCTGCTCCCTTCTCCTGTCTCTGCTTCCTGCTCCCTCGGTTTGATTTCCTGGCATTCTGACCCAGCATGACTCCTGGCATCTGATTTGTGGTTTCTGACCTCCAGTTTGTCTGCTGCCTTTAATCCCCTGGTATCTTGACCTGGTCTGACTCTTGTTCCTGTCTAGTGGGTCTGACCTCCAGTTTCTCTCCTACTTTTGACCTCCTGGTATCCTGACCCAGACGATTCTTGACTCCTGTCATGTGACTGCAGACTCTGGTTTAGAGTACTAGGTCTGGCTGCCTGTGATCTGTTTGTAACAATGTGTGATTGTTTTACAAGTAATAAGATATTCTTCATCAAGTGATTGTCTAGATGTATTCCATTTCTGGTGCATCTGTGCCCCATGCTCCCAAAAACAGAATATTTTTGAATAACACTGTCCATTCTCATTGCTTTTCCCTACCAAAATGCTGGTGGCAAACACATCCTTTCTTGAATAGGGAGCTTATCTGGATCAGCTTCAGACCCAACGTCTTCGGTCCCTGAAGAAGTGAATCTCTTCATAAAAGTCCTGGAACGACGTGCTGCTCACCTAGCATGCATAGCGTTCCTATCCCTGCTTTGGGGAGTGACCATACAAATACTGATGGACAATGCTACAGCAATGTACTTCATCAACAAGGAGCGGGAGCATGCTCCGTACCTCTCTGCTAGGAAGCAGTTCTTCTTTGGGACTGGCGAATCAACCATCAAGTCACACTGGTGCCCCATCACCTCCTAAGCCTACAGAACTCCCTAAAAGATCAGCTGATTAGATCAGAGGTTCTCAAACTTCATTGCATTGGGACCCCCTTCTGACAATGAAGTTACAACATGACCTGGAGCGGGGAAGTGCGGAACCTGAGCCCTGTCACCCTGAGTAAGGGGAGAGGGGGCCACAGTCCAAGTTCTGCCACTCTGGGTGAGGGTGAAGCTTGGGCTTCAGCCCCGGGTCCCTGCAAATCTAATGCTGGCCCTGGTAACTTCATTAAATGTGGTCACAGCCCACTTTGGGGTCACAACCCACAGTGTGAGAACCGTTGCATTAAACAATGAAGAATTGTAGATCAGGAACTCCATTCTACAAGATGTCTTCTGCAAATGAAGACACCCAAGGGTAAACCTGCTTGCCACAGACCCAAACAAGAAGTGTCAGATGTTCTACTCCGGGGTGTGGGAACCAGCTCACACTCTCTGTCTGATGCCTTCCTCTTCTCTTGGGCCCCAGAAGTCATGTATGCCTACCCTGTCATTCCATTGATACTGAAGGTTCTGAGGAAGCTCTGGCAGGATGCAGCTCTGATGATAAAGCTAGACCTGGTCCAGGCAATTTTGGTATGTAGACCTGATGAGCCAGTCAACACAACCTTTGATGTGAAATGCAACCGGTACCTGGACTTCACCGCTCGAGACTCGACATTTACACAGCTGTTCTTAGCACTGTAGCATGAGCCTGAATCTGTAGACCTGAGCCTGAGGCTTGCTGCCATGGGTTTTAAAACACAATATAGGCATACCCTTAGTGGCTATAACTTCAGCCAGAAGAATAGGAGAGACCCACTCCCTCACAGGATCACCACGTGGAGTATTCCGTAAGGACAAGGTGACTTTAAATATTACCCAAGGTTCTTGCCTAAAGTTGTCTCAGATTTTCACCTGAATCATGTTATCCACCTGCCAGTTTTCTTTCCCTAGCCTCGTGCTAATCAAAGGGAAGCCAAACTATACCACTCAGATATTGTCAGGACTCTCCTGACAGCAAGATCATTCAGGAATTCTGGCCTGCTTCTGATCTTTGCTGACAGGATGAAAGAGCAGCTTATATCCACACAAAGACGAAATGGGTTTCATTCTGTATTGGAAATTGCTATATGACAGTGTGTTTAGACTCACATACACAGATCAGGGCCTGTTCCACCAGAGCTTAAGCAGCTTCTCCAAGAGATATTCCAGTATCTGAGAAGTGTAGAGGAGCTGACTGGCATTCAGTTCATGTTTTCTTTCAGCACTACTCCTGGGTAGAGAACTCCAGACCTGATATTTGCTTCGACAAAGCTGGCTTACAGTTATTGTTTCAGTAGATTGAGTAGCTGTCATCAGGGCATACCTACTTGTAGGTCACCAGAAGTGGAATTCATTTGGACAGTCTCTCAAGGACAAAAGAACAGTTCACTGCTCACGTGCATTCAACAACCTGCCCTCCTTCCTTGATGCTGTGGAGTCCTGTATTCCCTGAGTTCTGTTTTAGTGAACAAATTGAAAGGCAATTGTGGCTGCCCCTCCGTTTATGCTTCCAGAATGCATTCAAGGTGCAGGCCTGTCCTCAATGGACATTGCTCGTCCAAAATATTCCAGTCTTACGTGCATGTGCAGTGGAATCATAGGACTGGAAGGGACCTCGAGAGGTCATCTAGTCCAGTCCCCGGTACTCATAGCAAGACTAAGTATTATCGAGACCATCTCTGAAAGGTATTTGTCTAACCTGCTCTTAAAAATCTCAAATGATGGAGACTTTGCAGTTTCCCTAGGCAATTTATTCCAGTGCTTAACCACCCTGACAGGAAGGTTTCCTTATGTCCGACCTAAATCTCCCTTGCTGCAATTTAAGCCCAATGCTTCTTGTCCTATCCTCAGAGGTTAAGAAGAACATTTTTTCTCCCTCCTCCTTGTAACAACTTTTTATGTACTTGAAAATGGTTATCATCTCCCCTCTCAGTCTTCCCTTTTCTAGACTAAACAAATCCAATTTTTCCAATCTTCATTATTAGGTCATGTTTTCTAGACCTTTAATCATTTTTGTTGCTCTTCTCTGGACTTCATCCAATTTGTCCACGTCTTTCCTGAAAGGTGGCACCCAGAACAGGACACAATACTCCAGTTGAGGCCTAACAGCACAGAGCAGAGCGGAAGAATTACTTCTCATGTCTTGCTTACAACACTCCTGCTAACACATGCCAGATTGGTGTTCGCTTTTTTTGCAACAGTGTTGCACTGTTCACTCATATTTAGCTTGCGGTCCACTATGACCCCCAGATCCCTTACTGTGGTACTCCTTCCAAGGCAGTCATTTCCCATTGTGTATGTGTGCAACTGATTGTTCCTTCTTAACTGGAGTACTTTGCATTTTCCTTATTGAATTTCATCCTGTTTACTTCAAAGCATTTCTCCAGTTTGTCCAGATAATTTTGAATTTAAACCTATCCCCCTAAGCACTTGCAACCCCTGCCAGCTTGTTATCGTCTGCAAACTTTATAAGTGTACTCTCTGTGCCATTATCTAAATCAAGGGTAGGCAACCGATGGCATGCATGCCACAGGCTGATTTTCAGTGGCACTCACACTGCCCGGGTCCTGGCCACTGGTCTGGGGGGAGGTGGGGGTGGGCTCTCAATTTTAATTTAATTTTAAATGAAACTTCTTAAACATTTTAAAAACCTTATTTACTTTACATACAACAATAGTTTAGTTCTATGTTATAGACTTACAGAAGGAGACCTTCTAAAAGCATTAAATATATTACTGGCACGTGAAACCTTAAATTGAATGAGTAAATGAAGAGTTGGTATAGCCCTTCTGAAAGGTTGCTGACCTCTAACCTAAATCATTGATGAAGATATCGAACAGAAACAGACCCAGAACTGATCCCTGCAGAACACCACTCATTGTGCCCTTCTAGCATGACTGAACCAATCATGATTACTCTCCGGGAATAGTTTTCCAACCAATTATGCATCCACTATATAGTAACTCCATCTAGTTTGCATTTCCCAAATTTATTTGAGAAGGTCATGCGAGACAGTATCACAAGGTTTACTAAAGTCAAGATAAAACATGTTTACCACTTCCCCCCTATTCACAAGGCTTGTTACCCTATCAAAGAAAGCTGTTAGGTTGGTTTGACACAATTTGTTCTTGACAGATCCATGCTGACTGTTACTTATCACCTTATTATCCTCTAGATGTTTGCAAATTGATTTCTTAATTATTTTTATCTTTCTGGGTACAGAAGCTAAGCTGACTGGTCTGTAATTCCCTGGGTTGTCCTTATTTCCCTTTTTATAGTTGGGCACCATACTTGCCCTTTTCCAGTCTTCTGGAATCTCTCCCGTCTTCCATGACATTTCAGAAATAATCGCTAATGGCTCAGACATCCCCATGGTCAGCTCCTTGAGTATTCTAGGATGCATTTCATCAGGCCCTGGTGACTTGAAAACATCTAACTTGTCTAAGTAATTTTTAACTTGTTCTTACCCTATTTTAGCCTCTGATCCTCCCTCATTTTCACTGGCATTCACTATGTTAGAAGTGCAATACATGTTGTCAATGAACATCTCAAAAACTGTAGTTGCTATGGGACAGCTGTTCTTTTTCTAGCTGCCAGTCTTGCAAGTTGAGTTTCAGATCTGAGAATCAAGCTGAGTTTTCCTTCTTGATCATCAGCACTAATAATAAATGTTCTTCAGGTCAAATTGTATGCTGCACAGTTCCATTGTCCCATTGGGTTTATGCCAATATAATTGATTGGAACTTAGTAAACAACACATTTGCTGGTGTACAAGAAGGAATGAAATATTTCTCTTAGCTAGATTTGTTCGGTATGGTTCACAAGAACAAAACTTCTGTGACCCTAAGTAAGCAAATATGACTGTGAATATACACAGAGAGCAGTTTCGTTGAGTACTGTTTTTATATTGTCTCTTTTCAGAGCACAATTGCATCTAAAAAATGATACATAGTTTTAGTTTTTTCATAACTCAGACATCTTAAGGGATTTTGTTCCAATTTCCAAAAATATTTCATTTTTGGGCTGAGATCAAGTATGGCCATTTTGAGCCCCAAAGGAGATCGTTATGAGACAGTTGCATATGTTAAAGCAAGGCTACAATGGACATCTCCACAGAATCGTAACTGGCTTTCAAGACCAGTTGTAACAACCTCACACGTACCATGCAGTGTTTCAAACCCCCTTCAGGGAGTGTGTGCGGACTGCTTGAGTGGACATTTGTAATCAGATATACATTTGCAGCACACGTTTTCTAAAGGGCTTCTTTCTCCATTCTGAAGGTCCCCTTCCTTGAACTTCATGGTGAGAGCACAGAATATGTGGGACGAGCCGAGGATGCCATCATTGCACTTTCTAATTACAGACTGCACATCAAATTCAAGGAATCTGTTGTGAACGTAAGTTTTATTCATAGTCCTGTCACGATACAGGCATTCAGAATGGATTCAGATATTGTTCACTTTACTTATGTGTTATATACTCCTGTGTATATCTTGTCTATTTAGATGGTTAGCTCTTTGGGGCAAGGGCTGTCTGCTACTCTTTGTTTGCATAATGCCTAGCACAGTGAGCTCCATTCTTGACTGGTCTTTAGGCACCATCGTAATAACTATGATTAAGGCTAGGTATCTGTCACGGAGGTAATGGATTCTGTTGTTTATGAGACCTCTGCGACTGTATGCACTGCTACAGGCTGGGGAGCAACTAGCTAAGTGACAGTTCTGCAGAAAAGGATACGGGGATTACAGTGCATGAGAAGCTGGATACGAGTGAACAGTGCTCCCTTGTTGCCAAGAATGCTAATGGCATATTGGGCTGCATTAGTCAGAGCATTGCCGGCAGATTGAGGGAAGTGATTATTCCCCTCTATTCAGCACTGGTGAGGCCACATCTGGAGTATTGCATTCAGTTTTGGGGCCCCAACAACAGAAAGGATGCGGGCAAATTGGATATGAGTCAACAGTGTGCCCATGTTGCCAAGAAGGCTAACAGCATTTTGGGTTGTACATGTAGGGGCATTACCAGCAGATCAAGGGACATGCTCATTCCCCTCTATTTGGCATTAGTGAGACCTCTTCTAGAGTACTGTGTCCAGTTAGGGGCCCCACTCTACAAGAAGTATGTGGAAAAATTGGAAAGAGTTCAGCGGAGGGCAACAAAAATGATTATGGGGTTGGAGCACATGATTTACGAGGAGAGGCTGATGGAACTGGGATCATTTAGTCTGCAGAAGAGAAGAATGAGGGGGATTTGATAGGTGCTTTCAACTAACTGAAAGGGGGTTCCAAAGAGGATGGGTGTAGACTGTTCTCAGTGGTAGCAGATGACAGAACAAGGAGTAATGGTCTCAAGTTGCAGTGGAGGAGGTTTAGGTTGGCTGTTAGGAAAAACGTTTTCACTAGGAGGGTGGTGGAGATATTTAAGGCCTGGCTTGACAAAGCCCTGGCTGGGATGATTTAGTTGGTGTTGGTCCTGCTTTGAGCAGGGGGTTGGACTAGATACTTCCTGAGATAATTTCCAACCCTGACATTTTATGATTCTGTGACACCCGGACATCAGTCCCTCCCTTCCTCCTGCTCTGCCCAGCAAGCAAGAGGTTCCTGGGAGCAGCTGATCAGGGGATCCAAGGCAGAGGGCAGGAGCAGCACGGCAGTGCGGGGAGGGACAACTGAAGTGCGTTGCATTTGATAGCCTGCTGGGCGGCTGGCCTACTGCACAGCTTAGAGGGAACTTATGTTGTCACTGCGTTAAAGGAAAATTGACGGTCTGAGTGGTTTATGGGATTGATAATGGGAAGCAGATAAAGGCTTTCACCCTAGGTCACCAGTTTAATTCTAGCACTCACTGGTAGTGTCTGAAAATAATTATCATCTGACAGCTGGCTTGTGGCATGAAAAATTGATGGGTGGTCTGATCATTTCTAGAAGGCTGCTTGCTGGCCTTGTTATAAAATATGTTACCACAATGAGATCTCAGTTTAGCATCTCAGCAGAGAAGCCAAGGAATGAACTCCCTACAAACTAAGCGTTTGTCACTAGGATTGCCACTGGATCAAGACACTTGTAAATACTTGCAGTGCTCTTGTCTGCATGTGGATAAATACAGGATTTCATTTACAAAGACTGTCAATTTAGCATTTTCATGAATGCCACTACACAGCTGGCTGTCATGTGGGTGCCAAAAGCTTTCATTGCGTGATAAGATTACCAGTGATGGACACAGACCGAATATCCAGCCAGACCGGCTTAAGGACCGAGTTAAGAGAGTGATCCAGGTGGTCTCAATGCCCTGAGGCTATACTATTTGGGGATTTTCTTTGATGATGATGATGAGCACTGAAAGTTTGTTTTTAAACCAAAGCCTCATTGTTTACAATCAGAAATGAGTCTACAAAATTATGTTGGTATTTCCATATTTATTATGCCTCAGTGACTTTCCTGTCCGGTCAGTTCATTTTACAAGTTACAATAATTACTGCCAGTCAGAACTGCAGACTCCACCTGATAAATACCTCACGTGATGTTAGTTCTGCTTCATATATCATCATCAATCATAAGAATTCAGATGACATTTATGTTAATGATGTAAGAAAGAGACTAGAAGGCTTATTCTTCTGCAGCATAATTTGGTCTTCTCTGCTAACGTAGTGATCTAAGCAGAAAGGACTTAACATGAAGGATAGAAGATAAATGCAATGATTAGGTACCATTTTTAGTATCATAGTTTGGGACAGTAAGCACTTCAGCTCTATCTGCACAAATGGTGCATCTATAATTTGAAAGTGTGCTGTGTACTGTTGACCCTACTTATCTCCATTCTTTCCCATTGTTTTTTTAAATCAGAATTGCTCTTTAAAGAAGAACTTATTAACCAAGCTTTTCATAACTTGGAGGTTTACTAATTTTGTAAGCTTTAGTTTAATTTTGAGCATATCATATTGTCAGAGGGTGGCTGGTCCCTTAAGGCCCCAGTCCTACCTGTGACAAACTTCACTTATCTCCTCAGGATGTAGGTCTTGTAACTGGTGGGTCAGGAGACCTAATCAGACCTGCAGTAGACAAAGAAGAGGCTGGGAGAGCAAGGAGGGAGGGGGGCTGCAGGTGGATGCTGGCAGACGCAGAAGTACTCCTGCAGGGGGTTGAAGACACTATCTCAATGTGTAACAGGGGGTTACCTACCCAGTAGCTCCACCTGTTGGCCAAGTGTGGCTCTGCAGCACTCTGCCTCTGTTTCCCCTTTACTCAGGTTCCTCAATAACGCTACAAAGGTGTGTATCCAATCAGTGCCCCTCTTGGGGGTCAGGTTTATTAACATAAACACAAAAATAAAGTCTTTTCTGCTCCAGTCTCACAGTGTGTCTGTCTTTTTGACGTCCTTTTTTTTCACTCTAGTCCCATGCTGGGCACAACCCCTCCTTCTTGATGGTCTGCCTTTCTGCTCTTCGAGCACTTCTTACCTGTCATTTGACCCTGTCTTGCCTTCTCCGCAAGCCTCCTTCCCCAGCAGTGTGTCTCCCGCTCCCCTCCTCTGGACTCAGTGCCTGACAGCAGCCTTATTACTCCCTGCAGCATCTACAAACATCTACCAACACCCACCTACAGCCACTTCTCTCCCCAGCCTCTTCGTTATTTACCACAGGCCTGTTTGGGTCCCCTGCCCCATCAGCCATATGATAAGAGAAGCTTGTCACAGGTGGACTGAGGCCCATCTCCCTTTAAGAGGCCACCAGCTTGTGACTCATACATTCCAATTTGTTAAGACTTGATAAACTGATGTTGGTACTGTGAATGAGCTAACAACCTTCCCACTTCACTGAAGAGAAATACTTCTGTGTACGAGACAGGACCTCTTCCAAAAGTACCTGCTTGTAGCATGTTATGTTGGATGCAGTATTCTCAAATGGAATGAATTCCCAGAGCCTGATTCCACAGCTTCTGCATGCAAGCAACTCCTACTGAAGGTAGTGGGAGTTGTTCCCATGCAGCAGCTGAAGAAGTGGCCTTCCAGCGAATGCAATATGCATGCCAATTCTTGGACTTTTGCAAGGGGCAACTGTGCAAAAAAGATGGAATCCAGTTAAAAATACTCAAACCCAGTATTTGGCTTTAATCTTAATCTTGGTTTTTTGTTTACAATTCAATAGACTGTCTGTCAATCTGATGCTTGTGAAATCTCAGTAAGTAGCACGATGCTTCTGGATCACTTGCTGCACCTATGCTTTGAACGGAAAAAAAATGTGTTGATGATGCTCACCTTGCAACACGGCAGAGAAGGGCTGTATGCATGAGTCCTGTCACTGGATACATTGAGAGATCAGCATAGCAATAGGAACATGGTGTTTTAAGTGGAAAAAGAAAAGGCCCAGCAGACCATACAGAAACTGATGAAGCTATGACTGTCAAAAGTGTTGACTTACATTCATCCAAGGAATCGTTTAGTAAATCCAACGATGGCACTTTCAGTGCACATCAGAACTGCTTGATGGTTGATATCTCTTTATTGGTTTTTCTTAAGGAAAGGCTGGAACTAAGACTCCTGAGGGCATTCTTTGCCAAAAAATTAAAAATTCAGCTCCAAAAAAATAAAAAAATCTACACACAATATTTTAAAATTCTGCAAAACTCTGCAAATTTTATTTGTCAAATAAATGTGGAGGCTCCACATTTATTTGACAAATAAAATGGCTCTAGGTGGCTGCACAGAGACAGGAGATCGCTGTGCAGCTCCTCCCCCCCTGCTGCCACCTCCTGGGACATGGACTCAGTGGTGAGGCTGCACCCAACCCAAGGACCACGCCTACATCAGAAACGCGAAAGGGCCCTGCCTCTCCATGCCAGGTGCACCAGATATGGGCCGGCAGACTCAGCAAGGCAGGCTCCAAGTGTGGAGGGACTTAGTGGTGAAGGATCCAGGTGTGGATTGAGAGGGTTCTGTGTGTGGCAGTCTGGGTGCAGAGGGGATCTGGAAGCACAAGGTATTGTTGGGGGATTTTGTGTGCAATGGTAACGGGACTCTGCAGGGGGGTCCAGGTGAAGGTGGTTGGGGCTCAGTGGGGGCGTGTCTAGGTGTGGGGGGTTTAGTGATGGGGGATCCAGATGCTGGCGGAGTGGGACTCAGTGGGTGGGGATCCAGGTGACACTGGTTGGGGATCAGTGGGGTGGGGATCTGGGTGTGCGGGGCTCCAGTTGCAGGGGGAGTGGGGCTCATCTGGGGGGTTCTGAGTGGGTGTGGGTGAGCGGGAGGCTCAGCAGGAGGGTCTGGGTATGTGGGGATCTGGATGCATGGTGGTTGGGTGGATGAAGGAGCAGCTCCCTGTACAAGGATCCCACCCCATACAGCTGAGGAGCTATGGGTGCAGGAAGCGGTGGAGGTGGGGAGAGTTTGCAGATCTTCCTCCAGCCGGGGAGAAATCTGGATGCCATGCAAGGGAAGAGGAAGTGCTGTCCTCCCCAAGCCAGCCCGCACTACCAGCTGAGCTCGGCACAGGATAGGAACTACCAACCAGGTCTTCCCAAGTCCCACTTCCTGCTCCACACTGATTTATGTCTCTGTCGCTTGCCCTGGGCACCCGAAACATACCGCTGAGGAGAGTCATATGACTGCTCTTGTGGCTTCTCTTTGTTTCCCCATCAGAAAATAGTAGGAAAAGAAGTAATGGGCTTAATCTGCAGCAAGGGAGATTTAGATTAGATATTAAGAACTTTCTAACTGTAAGGGTAGTTAAACACTGGAATATGCTTCCCAGGGAAGTTGTGGAATCCCCATGCCTGGAGGTTTTTAAGCACCGGTTGGGTGAACACCTATCAGGTTTTGGTGTACTAGGTCCTGCTTTGGCACAGGGATCTGCACTTGATGTCATATCAAGATCCCTTTCAGCCCTACATTTCAATGATTCTATGAAGTCATCTTGGCTGAGTGGGAATTATTTTGTAGTTTTAATTACTACATGAATCTCAGGGTGGTATTTCCCCCCCATTCACCTTTACTTGAAAGTTGGGCCAGTTGGTGTTTTCAGATTTTCCTGATTGTATTTATATATTACTATTCTTTTTCACCAAACATAATGTTACCATTAAGCCACAGTCAGCTTCATGCATTCGGAAACTCAGGGAAACTTTACTGAATGTTGATAATGTTTTCCAGAGTTCTAATGTGTTGCTAATGTTTGAAGGGCAATAACTAACTATAGCAGAAACAGTTGAGAAACAGAGATACTGGGAGAGCATGAGCTGCAATCCCCTCTATACTGTGATGTTGTTGGGCTTTGATAGCAATGCATGGCTGTTTTTTTAAAAGTTGCTTCTTCGCTGCTATATTTAGACAGACACTATTATATGGTGTACTGCTTGCAAATATAACTTATAGCTCTTTGAAGAGTAGACTAACTGCACTGAGTGAGTTTGATTTGCAGTGTGCTTCAGCATGAAAAAAGAGAGCTTGATGGAATGAAAGGTCATCTGTGAGAAAAGATAGGAGAATAAGGAAAGATAATTTGGCAGGGAAGTTTTATAGGGAGAGTAATAAAGAATGGGAAGAGGGGCTGAAGAGGAACTGAAGGTGGACAAAGGCTAGAGGATGGATTGTACGGAAAGAGAAGGAAATGAAATTGATATGAAGGGTTGTCTGGAAGAAAGGATGACAAACTGCTTAGATGGAAGTGTGGAAGGCTGTGTTACTAAATAAGGCTTGTCAAAAGGGAAGAGACTTGTTGCTGGAGAAAAGGTAGATTGGAAGGGAGTAGAACAGAAGGATGATTTTGAAAGAAAGGCAAGAAATAGTGTAAAGTTGGTCTTGGAGACTTAGGACGGAGACTGGAGCAGGGGTGGGCAAACTATGGCCCTTGGGACACATCCAGCCTGCGGGCTAATTCTGTCCAGCCCTCCAAGCTCCCAGCTGGGGAGGCTAGTTCCTCCCGCGCTGTCCCCCCCCACCCCCCGCAGCCTCAGCATGCTGTGCGAGCAGTGCGACAGCGTGTCTGGCTCCGGGCCAGACATGCTGTTCTGAGCAGCATGGTAAGGGGTCCGGAGGTGGGGGGATGGATAAGGGCCAGAGGGTCACAGGGGGTGGTCAGGGGATAGGAAACTGGGGGGTTGGATAGGGTGTGGGAGTCCCAGGAGGCCTCTCGGGGCAGGAGTGTGGCTAGGGGTTGGGGCAGTCAGGGGACAGGGAGCAGGGGAGTTGGATAGGGGGTGGAGTCCTGGGGGGTGATTAGGGGCAGGAGGGTCTCTGGAGGGAGTGGTCAGGGGACAAGGAGCAGCGGGGCTTAGATGAGGGGTGGGATCTTGGTGGGGGTGGTTACGAGTGTGTGTCTCTGGAGTGAGTAGTCAGGTGACAAGGAGCGGGGGTGGTGGGGGGTCAGGGGTTCTGAGGGGGCAGTCAGGGGGCTGGAAGTGGGAGAGGGATCAGATAGAGGGTGGGGCCAAGCTGTTTAGGGAGGTACCGCCTTCCCTACCCGGTCCTCTATACAATTTTGAACCCCTGTTCAAAATTTTTTGGCTCTTGGGCCAAAAAGTTTGCCCACCCTTGGTCTGGAGGGTATGAAGAGGAGACAGGAAGAAATGTAAGGGGCATAGGGCATTCAGTGAGGAAGTCAATGTAAGATTAGGTTTGGAAGGAGAGTGTTGAAGAAAGGGATGAACGGGTCCAGAGATGGACAAATTCTCTGAAATGGAGAAATTACCTGGTTTATAAACACTCTTTTGGCACCTAGATTGTAATTTTGTATTTGTTTGTAAAATGCCATGCAGGTTCCTGGTGTTTTACAAATAATTAATTGTAAATTAGGCTGTCTGGTCAGAAAAGGAGGACTTAGAAAAACTGCTCCAATTTAGAACGAAGCAGGTTTTTCCCATCAAATATCCCCATCTCTTCATTTGTTACATGTAACCTTCATGACAGTCCTTTTGACTTGCATGCTAAAGTCAATGGGAGAATGATTGGAAGAGATTTCTTATTTTAAAAGCATCCATAGCAGCAACATAAACCATTTGTCTATGTATGGTTCTTTTATAGTTCCCCTGTGTTATCTTAGTGCCTCACAATCTTTTATGTATTGATCCTTACAGCATCCATAGGGTAAAGAAATGCTATTCTCCCCATTTTACAGGTGCGGAGCTGAGTCACTGACACTAAGTGACTTTCCCAAGGTCACAGAGGAAGCCTGTGACAGGGCAGGGAGTCTCCTGCACCCCAAACTAGCACCCATGCCATCACATATACTCCCTATCCTTTAGACTTTACCATAGTATAACCAGTGGTCTCAGCTAGTGTCATGTGGTCTTATATGGTTTCTCAACTAAGAAAAATAGAGTAAGGAACTATCTCATATACAGCAATGCACTGCATCACAACTATTGATTTAGTTATATTTATAGCTCTCTTTCTCCACAAAGCCCTCTAATAAGCTGTTATGGGACATGCTGAGAAACTGCAGTGTCAGTGCGTTTTGGAATAAGGTCATTTAATCTTTTTAATTACAGGTTCCATTACAGCTTATAGAAAGTGTTGAATGCCGAGATATATTTCAACTTCATTTGACTTGCAAAGACTGCAAAGTTATCAGGTATGTACAAACTACTTTGCAGGTGGAAGGGTTGCTTCATCCAGGAAAGTATGAAATCTAAGCAAGGTAACCTTGCACTTCTTCAAATTATGGATGGCTGCAACATTTTAGGGGAAATGTTTCCCCCTCTTTTGTGCACATACTTTCTTCAAAAGATTCCTTCTGTTCTTGCTGTGTACTGTAGCTGAACATTTTAGGAAGGAGGATCTGCACTCTTATAGTACAATATGTTTTTTAGAAATCTTTACTGTGCTGGAAATTGATCAGCCAAATAGCTTGTAGAGATGTTCTAGCCCTATGAAACAATACATTTTTAAAGACCACACACACACTCATTGGTCAGTGAAGCAAATTAGAGCTATATAATTGAAAAAGAGGTAGGGAGCCCCAGAGACTTCTCTGAGGTCTATTTCCCAGGCTTCAGTAGGATAAATTTCTAAGCATTAATTAATGACAAGGGAACATATCTTTCAATTAAACATTTGCTAGCAGTACTTTTTGTACAGTGAAATAGTACCAGCCCCCAAATGTTGGGCTCAGAAAATTTAACATGCCAGCTGCTTCCTGGGCCATTTCATTGTGATGAGGACTGGTTTGATTTTGTAGGTCATAGTTGGTTGTTTAGCTTGAGGTATATATTTAACTTTCTCTTTAACCGGTAGTCCTTAATGTTTTCAGATTCAGCTTTTCTCTCTAGATTGCATGTATGTGACTTTTCTCTCCGTTGTAGAGTCAATATTAGCTATCTAGCCTTCATTAGGAAAATTGGTTTCACTCCCCCTACAAAATTCCCTTCAGAAACCATAGCTCCAAAAATTATAATTTGCTATATTTTATTTTATTTCCTGGCCTGTTTTGGAAAGATTTAAAAACTAAGTTCTGAAATACTCTTTCCTGACCTGAGCCAGTAGAAGGCAGTGTGTTCTGGACCTGACATACCAAACGCTTGCAGGGTTAAAAAAGGGAAGGATTTAAAACATGCAAACTATATTTTTCATGGGCAAAATAGTCTTTTTATTTGTAATTATAATGTTGAAATGAAACTAGTGATGGGGTGATTAGTACCAGTTTTATATGAATGTGTCTGCAGAGTGCAGAACTCCAAGACTCAGAATCTACAAAGTCAAGACCTTAATTCATTTAGGGGACACAACTGCTGTCTTTAACCATCAGTGTAACTGGAATATTATCTGGATGGCATTCATATGTAAAATTGGTACTAATCACCCCACCACTAGTTTCATTTCAGCATTATAATTACAAATGAAAAGGCTGTTTTTCCCATGAAAAATATAGTTTGCATGTTTTAAACCTAAGACTAAATTTTACTTATGTACTCTGGGGCCACCTGTTTATAACTGTAAACTCCTTAACAAATTTCTGCAAATTTGGTAAAACCCTTATTTCACCATGCTTGTTCTGAGTCTTATTCCATAGTGCACAAGTACCAATTTGGAAATACTAAGCTGCTGTTGTAATTATGGAAAATTATTTTGCAAACTGGTGGCTCTTGTGGTCAGGGTACTCTAATTAGTCTTCCATTACTGTTTCTTTCCTGCTGTAATGTGAAAACAAAGCTTGACTGAAAGAAACATTGTTTATACTTGCCCTCTGGCAAATTATTAGTAAGAGAAGAAGCAGTTTAGCATTTGACAGAGAGGGAGAGAGGTGTAGGACTACAGACACTGGGACTTATCCACCTTGGTTTGAAGTAAGTGCATTGTTCAAATGGAGTACAGTATTTACTCTATATCTGATCAGAAAATGTGTTTTTGTTTGTAGGGATACACATTAATGTATTACAATTTATGTTCTGTATTTCTATTTTGACTCCCTTTTGAGGTCCTGATTCAGCAAGATATGTTAAACACATTCAGGAGTCCAGTGGCAACTTTAAAGACTCACAGATTTATTTGGGCATAAACTTTCATGGGTAAAAAACCCACTTCTTTACCTATGAAAGCTGATGCCCAAATAAATCTGTTAGTCTTTAAGGTGCCACTGGACTCCTCGTTATTTTTGTGGATACAGACTAACACGGCTACCCTCTGATACTTGAACACAATCCTTACTTTGAGTATTTGAGTAGGCTCATTGAAGTAAATGGGACTACTCATGAGTTTAGACATGTGCATAAGTACCTTAGTGAATTAGGGCCCGAGCAACCAGGAGAAGATAACAACGGTTTATTTAATAATTCCAAAATTATGCTCTTTATACATAGGGCCCTACCAAATCCACAGCCATGAAGAACACGTCACAGACCGTGAAATCTGGTCTCCCCCGTAAAATCTGGTCTTTTGTGTTCTTTTACCCTGTAGTATACAGATTTCACGGGGGGGACCAACATTGCTCAAATTGGGGGTCCTGATCCAAAAGGGAGTTGCAGGAGGTTCGCAAGGTTATTTTTGAGGGGTCACGGTATTGCCACCCTTACTTCTGTGCTGCCTTCAGAGCTGGGTGGCCAGAGAGTGGTGGTTATTGGCTGGGCACCCAGCTCTGAAGGCAGTGCTCTGCCAGCAGCAGTGCAGAAGTAAGGGTGGCAATGCCATACCATGCCACTCTTACTTCTGTGATGCTGCCTTCAGAGCTGGGCATCCAGAGTGGGGCAGCTGCTGACTGAGGTCCCAGCTTTGCAGGCAGCAGCGCATAAGTAAGGTTAACAATACCATACCATGCGATGCTTACTTCTGCATGAAGGCAGCACCACCAGCAGCAGCAACACAGAAGTAAGGGTAGTAGGTATGCCACAGGTATGCCACAGGTAGCAGGTATGCCAAAGGTATGCCACAGGTATGCCACTTCCTCTACAATAACCTGGAGGCTATCGCTCGCTCGCTTTCTCACACACACACACACACACACACGCTCTCGCTGTGGCACACACATGCACTCTCTCGCTCTCTCTCCATCTCTCTCCATGAAATTTGTTATTTGTAAAATCCTATGACCATGAAATTGACCAGAATGGACCATGAATTTGGTAGGGCTCTATTTATACATATGGTTTAATTTGACTTCATATTCAATATATCTTTCAGTTTGATGTTGGCAAGAATCACAGATCGTTTTCTTCTAAAGGCCTGCATTTACAATGATGATGTTGTCCCTGTGGAAATTCAGAGAGCCAAAGCATAGGCATATACAAAAGAATTAAGGTTATGGGGGAAGGACAACTCCCTAGGATAATTACATTACATTACATTACTATCTGAATAATTATTTTTACTATCCATTAAAGTTCACACAACAACATCTGAAATAGAAAGAACAGTTTATTCTCATCTCTAGTTTGCACAGAAGTTAATTACTCATCACATTTTATGACCTGATATCTCTGCATGAAAATTAATCAATGTATGTTTGGTTCTGGGGCAGGTGTCAGTTCTCTACCTTTGAGCAATGTCAAGAGTGGCTTAAGCGACTGAACAATGCTATTCGCCCTCCTTCAAAGATAGAGGACCTTTTTTCATTTGCATACCATGCTTGGTGTATGGAAGTGTATGCCAGCGAAAAAGAACAGCATGGGGATTTGTGCCGGCCAGGTATGCGGAAACATTTTGAGTATCTCAGGAGATACTTTGGCCTTTAGCTGCCTGTCTCCTGCCCCTTTATCTTGTGATTCCTGGAATGCAGAATTCGTGAATTTGCAAAAAAGTGTATTGACAAAGTGTGAATTCTGGGCTAACGTTACCCTTTACTTGAATACCCAGTTTTAAACAACTTCACGTGAACTGACTAACTGAAGTACTGTATTAACTTTGTGCTCTTATTAAGTGACCCTTCACCAGCCCAGCATTGGTATTATCATGTGTTAGACTTCCATGTGTGCAAACTCTTAACATTTGTGCTCACCAAGGCTTTAAAGATCAGGGAGGGGGAAAAGGCTCTATGTGTGAGTTAACCAAGCAGAGCTGGTGTATGAGAGTTGTGAAGGATCCTTTTTGCCCTTTGAGATCCAGGTTTGAATCCTCACTCTTGTCCCATTCTGGTTCCCATTTGTACCCACTTAAAACCTCACAAAATTTAACAGAGTTAAATGTAAATGGCAATTTCTGTTCAGTTGGGGTCCAGGATATTACCAATCAAATGTAATGTAAATTGGCACTGTCATGTGGAGAAAGCCTGGATAACTCTTTCTCCCATTTTTTCTTTAGCCAGCACTTCATTTTCATGAATGCTGTACTCACCTATAGGTTAAAATAGAGAAATAGCTAAATAACAAAAGAAAAACAGAGACCTCTCTTTTTTCCAAGCTGAATATTCCAGAGTAGAAACAGTGGTTCTTCTTCGAGTAGTGGCCTGTAGGTGTGTTTGCATCCCTGCATTGCAGATCAGGGCTGCAGATCAGAGAACTTCCCTAGCAGTGTCCCTTAGGCCCATGCGTGCACCGTCTCCCCTCCTGCCCCACCTCAGAACTTTTGGGTGAATGCCATCTGGTCCCGGTGACTTGTTGCAGTTAAGTTTATCAGTTAATTCCAAAACCTCCTCTAATGACACTTCAATCTGTGACAATTCCTCAGATTTTTCACCTGCAAATGATGGTTCAGATTTGAGAATCTCCCTAACATCCTCAACAGTGAAGGCTGAAGCAAAGAATTCATTTAGTTTCTCCGCAATGACTTTATCATCTTGAAGTGCTCCTTTTTTATCGCGATTGTCCAGAGGCCTCATTGGTTGTTTAGCAGGCTTCCTGCTTCTGATGTACTTAAAAAACATTTTACTACCTTTTGAGTTTTTGGCTAGCTGTTCTTTAAACTCCTTTTTGGCTTTTCTTATTACATTTTTACACTGAATTTGGCAGTGTTTGTGCTCTTTTCTGTTTACTTCACTGGGATTTGACTTCCACACTCTGGGTCTCCCTTCCCAGGGGAACTCCTTCTCCCTATGCCCACCTTGCCTCAGTGGCTACAGCCAGTCATCCTTGAGCTCCCTTTCCGTGGGGCAAACTGCAGTCTGTAATGGCCACTCATCATTGGCAAGGGAGCTGGACCAGCTGCCTCTGCTTATCCCCGGGCTGCACCTCTGTAAGCCCAGTACCTGCTTAGGTCTTTAACAAGGCCTCAGCCTGGGGAGTTGCCAGGCTGGAGCTCCCAAGCTCCTCTTACCCGTCCCCAGCACTGCTCTGCTGCAGGTACCTTGTGCTTCCAGGCAGCTAAGTCCTTCCCACTCCCAAGTTGGAAACTGACCCAACTCCTCCCTTAGCCCTTTTACTACCAAGCCCGCTTCTGATTGGCTCCCAGGGGCAGCCCTTTCCCAAGGTATTTTTAACCCCTTCCAAACCAGAGCAGAGTGACTGCCCCACTACACTCTCCAAGATGGAACCTAGGTAAAGTTTCCTTTTCCTTCATTTGGAAATGATAGGGATTCTCTGTAGCCTTCACTTAGAATGATGATTGTGTGTTGTGCACCTTGCAAAACAGCCCTAGGCTTGCAGAGCTTAATGTAGGTGAGATTTCATCAGTCTTCTGCCAAAAACAATACATTTTGGGGAGGGGGAGTATCCTAAATTTATTGTTTTTTAAATAACTGCTTGTTAGTTATATGCTAATTTTTTCTTTTAGTTATGACAGTATCTCCATAATCCTCCAGTTGAGGGTCAGTTGTAGCTAATTATATACTTCCACTGCACGTATTTAGAAAAGAGGCGTAGAGGAAAAATAGGTAAATTTACTGAATGTTAGCATTAATGAAAATGTAGTGAAAGGTGGACAGACATTTTGCATCTGCCTCCTCCAGTACATCTCAGTGATGGCTTTGGTGTTATTCTAGGGCCTAATCCCTGAAGTCAGTGGAAAAACTCCCGTGGATTTCAGGAGCTTTGGATCAGTCCCCTAGTACTATAGCTTTCTTGATCAGAGTCTGTGTGATGGCAAGTTTTGTAGTGTTGACAAATGATCAATAGGGACTAGATTGAGTACACAAAACTTGTTTCAATTTTATGACCCATAAAAGAGTAATTGCCATATTGAAAGACCATTGGGTCATCTAGTCATATATGGTGCCCTAGTTCTGGCTTTTAGATATTTTAGAGAGAGTCAATAAAATGCCATTATACACCCAGCTAATTTTGTAATACTGTAGTACCGGGAGAAATTTTCTTCCTGGTCCTGTCTGATATTTAGCTGATAACTTGACACATAAAATAGTTATCATTATGCAATTTTTTAATCGTAGTGTAACTGTAGATGTTATGCTTTGGCTATCTTACACCTTTTTTATTCTAACTAAACTGTTTGCCATTATATTTTTAATTTTGCCTACTAGTATTTACCAAGAAGATATAAAAATGTAAATTTTTAGAAGTATGTAACATTAATTTTCATTTTTACAGGTATGTAACTATTTTTTCAAGTATTAATGTTTTCTGAATTGTGTAACAGATGTATAATAGGCATGGCACTTAATTTTCAACTGATTTTTTCCTTTGTTGATAGATACTTTGTCCTATGATGTAGTAATATAATAATTGAAAGCATTTGATCACAAACAGACTTTTAGAATTGTTCTATCTAGTGATGGTCAGGCATTCATTGGATTTAATATATTTTGTAGACCTAGAAGTCTAGAAATTCTCTACGAATCATTTTCTTTTGCATCTTGTGTGAAAAGGAAGGGGACTTTTTATATACTGATACCTTTTAGCTATATCAACCTTTTTAGCTCTCAGATTCACTTTTTTTATTGTCTTGAATTTTTTTTCAACTGTATTGAGATATTTTTTCAAAAGGCGCTATACAAAAATAAATTGTAAACATTCCAGTTGCCATAATATTTTGATTGAGGAATCTCTATGGCCCTCATTACAGTAATATCTAAGAATCTGACAATTGTTAATGAATGTTAACCTCAGAACACCATTGTGAGGAAGGGACAAGAAACTGAGGCTCAGGGTAAATTAAGTGGCTTGTCCAAAGGTCGTACAGGAATGACTGAATTGGGAATTGAGCCAAGGTCTCGAGTTCCAGGTTAGTGCCCTACTACACTATCCATTAGACCAGAGGTTTTCAAACTTCATTGCACCGTGACCCCTTTCTGACAACAAAAATTACTACATGGCCTCAGGAGGGGGGACTGAAGCCTGAATCCCACTGCCCCAGGTGGACAGGACAAAGCCGAAGCCCAAGGGGCTTCAGCCCTAGGCAAGGGGCCTGTAACCTGAGTCCCACCACGTAGGGCTGAAACCATCAGGCTTTGGGTTCAGACCCAGGTGTGGGGCTTGGACTTTCGCTCCCCTGGTGGTGGGATTCAGGCTTCGGCTTTGGGCCCAGCAAGTCTAATGCCAGCCCTGGGGACCCCATTAAAACAGAGTCATGACCCACTTTGGGGTCCCAACCCACAGTTTGAGAACTGCTGCATTAGACCCTGTTCCTTCCATCTGGGAATCAGGCAGACCAGAGCTTAGTTTATTTCTCATTGATACAAAACTCCTCTGAGCTCTGGAAAGGAGACATTAATAGAGCTTTGCCCCTCTGTGGTAGATTGTGTTCTGGACTTCATTGGAGAGTACTCATCTAAATTATACTTGTTTTTCTCTATGTCTTTGAATCTAGTCTGCTATTTACACAGCAGTTTGATGTTTCCTGTATGAATCTATAGAGACTTAAACTCGGTGCTATTAAAAAAAAATTAGTTATTCTTTACTGTGTGAAGAGGCAGTTTCTGAGTGTCATTATGGGAAACAGTTTTAGCTCGCTTGATATGGATTTTTCAAAGTGTGTGTTAAAAATGTATACAGCTATCCTGCTGCACAGTGCCTGTAACTTTCCTGTTTCTTGAATGAGTGCAGTGGTGTCTTTCTTAAACCTCTTTTGGAAAGTAGGAACCTTTTCTTGTGTTTCTGATTTATTTCTTCTGTCTGCCTTTGGTATCCAGGGGAGCATGTAACTTCGAGGTTTAAAAATGAAGTTGAACGGATGGGTTTTGATATGAACAATGCCTGGAGAATATCCAATATCAATGAGAAATACAAGTAAGTTATATGCATCTCTGTAGACAGTTGCTTCACAGCCAAGTGCTCTGTCAAAACACCAATCCTCATGTAGCAGATCATTGGAACTTATTAAAATGGAGAAGTTCTACAATGAAAGATAATCTGCAAAAAGGGAAAAATAAGCTTATGCCCTTTTTGCTGATTTATGTATTTATAAAGAATGCCTTAAGGTGGGCTTTCAAAATATACATATATATATATAATTTAGAAATATCAGGTCTTGATTTTTTGTTCTTCTTGCTGGAAGGCTCCTTGGAGGACAGGAGAACTAGAGGGACTGTAACATTACAAGAAAGTGAAATCTCACCAAATGAGAAGGGCACTGATTCTTATTCAGTTGCTAGTGCAACTGTTTTCCTCAACACCTGACAAAGATGGGAAGAAAAACTCTTTGTGGAAGACTGAAACACCTAGGCCATTGAACTGAGATTCCCCTCCAATTCTCTAGTTTCACACGAGTCCTCCAACAAAACTGGGAGACAAGACTAGATATTCTTGACATGTGTAAGGTTTTTTTAAAAAAGAAAAGAGGCATTTTTTATTTATACCTCATAAAGAAGCACAATGGTGGGAAACTGTAAGTTTTTCCCCTTTGGCGTTTTTAGAGTCTGAGGAAAGCAGTCCTGTTCAGAAAAGCACTTATGCTTGTACTTAAGTGCTTTTCTGAATAGAGATAGACTTAGGCACATGCTTATATGCTGCCCTGAATTAGGGGAAATGCATGACTTATTTTTTGTAACTACTTCCACTTCTGTTACCCTTACTGGAAACAAATATTTTCAGTTTTCTGCAATTTATCTCAAGCTGTAGAAGACATTCTTTATTGGCTCACAATCTTCCCCCTAGAAATCTGCTTAAATTTGGTTATATTATCTATGTAGAGCTGGCCAGCTCATCATGCTGTTTCTCCTTGTCTCCTGCTGCTTCCACAGTTGTACACATTTTTGGTTACAAAGAAGAGTTAGGCAGCCTGTAAAAGCAGTTAGAGGCAAAGATGTTCTGTCATTCCAGAGCTCTGTTTGGTTAGAATTATAACCTTGCTGTTATCATTCATTCTTGGAAGGTCCCTTTCAATCATTGGTCAGATGGGGATGGAGGGAAGGAAGTGTTGGTATTCTCTTATACTCACTGAGGTTCAGTGAGAATCCACGCATAGTCGATAGAGCTGATTTTCAAAATATTAACATCCTTTTTTTTTTACTTGCAAGTTTGGGTTAGTGGTTAAGTAGTTACCAAAGTGAGATACCCTGTAGTAATGAATGGGAACTGTTCACACCTCTCTAAGCTAATCTTACATACACTTTGTGTAACTCCAGCACACATCACTCTTTTCACTTAATTTTGGAGCACAAGATGGCAGCCCACAGGGAAAAGTGCCATTTCACCAAATCATCACAAATCACCATAATCCAGTTCCTACCTTCTGAAAGGGATTGATAGGTTGATGCATTGGTCCAGTTTTACACACACATCCTCTGCTGATCAACTCTGCTGGAACCATAATGACTCCATTCCTACTGGCTTTGTGATATGAGCTTATAGAAGAGAGTGGAATTACCAACTCTTTGGTGTTGAAAGATGGGGAATTTCTCTTCTGTGTTTTGATGTATTCCTGGCAGCTGGAGTTAAATACCATAGGGTTATAATTTTCCTAAGGAAATACTGCGTGAGATCCTCAAATGGTGAAAGCTGCACTGCTCCACTGATATAAGTGGAGCTATGATGACTTACACCAGCTAAGGTTCTGGTCCACTATATTCTTTAATGTATCATAAAGAGAATTGTATCAGCATATACGATTGAGCAAGAGCTCACAAAATAGTATGACTTGTGAAATGAATGGCACTTTGTTTGCGTGTACTCCCTTTTATTTTGTGTTGTCAGTAGATTATGTAGCTGCTATTTGTTTGCTACGTTTAACCCTTCACTTCCTCTTTCCACTCAGGCTCTGTGGTAGCTACCCACAGGAGCTCATAGTTCCCGCCTGGATCACGGACAAGGAGCTGGAGAGTGTGGCAAGCTTTCGGTCCTGGAAGCGTATCCCGGCTGTGGTTTACAGGTGAGACTCCAGACCAGGAGCATCCATAGTCACCAAACTGTGGACTGGCGCTTTTCAACAAATAAATGTAATGAAACATGCTCAGAGTACTAAAGTGCCAAGGCTCAAAATGAGTGCAAGTAACTACAATGAAAGTAATGAACGATCAATAGATTCTGTAAATAGTAGGAAATGCCAGAGTTACAGCAGTGCATGGTACCCCTAGTTTCTGAGTATGCATAATCAGAGGGGTTGTAATGTTGTGTGTGCATGCATGAAAAGCTTTGCTGTATTTTGATTCCTTGTTACACTGTAACTCTTCCAGCTATGAATTACTAATAACCTCACCTCTGAACTCTTGTTGTTGCAGAACTGTTAAATCAGACATCAGCGTGTAACTCACCTTATCAGTTTTTGATTCCCCCCCCCCTTTTGGTTTTTACATCCCCATACAGTATTGGGGGCACACAGGGGCTCTGGAAAGAGATTAAGTGCTTGTGTTGACTGACATTTTAGGCTATTTGTCTCTGGTATATCTTGGTAACTTTGTAAATACTGTAAGTTTTTTCCTTGCCAGTCTTCCCATTGGCTTTTAGTAGAGTCCTTAGGCAGCATCTAACTTGAGCAACTGATTGTGGCAAATTAAGAGATTAATTTGATTAGATATGTTACAGGCTCCTAAATCTCTGTAATGCTTCCTGTGTTGGGGGTGGGGGTCTTTACATTTGTACAGTTACCTCCATGTTATACAGTCCTGTGTATGTAACCCTTCCTGTTCAACTAGTGTCCCTGTGGGTGCTGCACAGTAGGTGTGCTTGTGTCCCTGTATTGTGGATCAGAGGACTTTGTTAGCAGTGTCTATTACACCCATGCGGGGCTAGCCAGCCTGTATGGGCTAACTCCTCTTAGTTCCTTCTCAACTGCCCCTGGTTAGAGCTGGAGCAATTAGCAGTCCATTTCTGACCATTACCTTCTTTTACATTTCTATAGGTAGTTAGTCTCCCCAGTCTTAGTTGTAGTTTTTCTCATTTTACTTTCTTTGCAAACAAAACAAAAAGACTTTATTGTTTCCCCCTTTTTCATCAGGGATCCTTCCGCCTGGGGGATATGCCTGGTTCACCAGGCTTCAAGAAGTATCTCTCCTGCAAAGAGGTTATCCCCATAGCAGGCAAGCACTCCCAGTGCATATGCTGCCATGGGGAATGCCACATTCCACAGAAGAATGGTCTCTGCCAGTTACTCAGGCCAAGGTCTTGCAAGGACAGGGAGTTGAGACAGAAGATCATCTTCATGGAGGCAGCCCTCCATCCCTTCCTGGACCCATGCCAAGAGTCACCTGGCAGACATGAATCTTCCCCACAGCCCTCAACGTCCAAGGACTGTGGGTTAAAGAAATCAGTCACTGACTCCTCTCATAAGTCTATGAAAAAGAGAGTAGGAAGTCCCCAGAGCGAGCCCCAAGTCAGCCGTAAACAATCTCAAGCACATTCGGTTCCATCAGCACCAAGACAGTCCCAGCCTGGTACCATAGTTCACAAAAATCTGGAGTGGCAGGTGTCATTGATATGTCTTACACCATGTTCACAAGCACGCAGCATGTCATCCATAGCATCATCTAGGATGTGACTGTGTTGTGTTGCCAGTAACTTCCATCTAAGGATCTGAGCATCAGTGTAGCTCCCGCTGTCATGATTAGTAGTTGTCATGTCGTTAGTTCTGTGGTAACTGCTGTTTTAGTTTGTTTATAATTTCTGTTGTAAAAAAATGTAAGTTTGCACACAATTTTCAACTTTATGTTCATTAGTTTACTGTACACTTTTTATTTAGTTTGTGGCTTTTTTGTATCAGGATTTTATATTTACATCTGTTAAATTTCTCAGGTTGGCGTGAAAGTAATTTCGGTTTTGACAGTACTAAGTTAAACGGTCTGCTCCCAAAATAAATAATACTTTAGCACTGGTATCGCAGGTCAATAAAATATTATCTGTTAAAAAATAACCCTAAGATATGTTTTTACTCAACCAAATACAAGAGATAAAAACTAACCACCATAGTTTATTCATAGTCCATGTAATGTGTGCAGTACAAGTTAGAAAGATATTATATTGTAGTTCCAATTTTTGCCACAGGACAACTTGTTTTGGGACATCTATATGAGTGATTTATAATTACTACACATCTCCCAAAATAAATCGTCTGTTCGAAAAATCAAAATTTCATTGTAACCCCACAGATCTGAGATAATGGCAACGACAGGAAGGAATGTCAAGCGCAAGTATTCGAAGGACTACATGAAATTCGGCTTCACTTGTCAAGAAAAAGAAGGTGTGGATTTGCCACAATGTGTTATTTGTTTCAAAGTCTTGGGGAATGACTCAGTGAAGCCGGCTAAGGTGAAACTCCCATGTCGAGAAGTGTCATCCAAACCTGTTGCAAAGGGATGAAGATTATTTTGAGCGGCGGTTTTCAGGTCTGAAACAACAGCGCCTCAATTCAACAGGTGCATTCTACAAAAATCCAAGCAATGCAGTGACCGCTTCCTGCATTGTTGCATACAAAGTTGCATAGGCCAAAAAGCCTCAGACCATTGTAGAGCAACTTGTGCTCCCCTGTGCAAAAGAGATGGTGCAGCTAGTTCTCGACGAGGAAGCAGCAAGGAAGCTGAATGATACATGTGTCTCTAATGACACAATATCGAGACAGATAAATGAGATACCACAGAACATCAATGAACAAGTTGTGGATGAAATACAGAAATCTCCATTGTTTGCCATACAATTGGATGAATTGACCGATGTCACGTTGTGCTCTCAGCTATTGGTGTTCGCACAGTATATGGTTGATGGAGACTTCAAAGATGAATTTCTTTTTTGTAAGTCTCTTGATACCACCACAAAGGCTCAGGATGTGATGGAAATTGTTAACAATTTCTTTGAAGTGCATGGTCTGGATTGGGCAAATCTTGTGGGTGTCACCACTGATGGTGCACCTGCCATGCTGGGCTCAAGATCAGGCTTCCAAATGTTGGTGAAACAGTGCGCTCCAACAGTAACCGGAGTTCATTGCTTCATTCATAGGGAAGCTTTGGCATCAAAAACATTGCCTGAATGTTCAAATGAGAATTTTCCAATTGAGAGAGGAGTTGGATTTGTTTCTCCAGGCTCAAGGGAAAGAGGAATTCCAAAATGGGCTGATGCAGTCAAGTTTAGAATTTACGTATCTTGTCAATATTTTTAGAATCTTGAACAAACTGAATCTTCAGCTGCAAGGGAAAGGTGCAAATCTGTTCTCTCACCAAAGCATCATCAAGACTTTTCTTGACAAATTGGAACTCTGGATTGTAAGAGTTGAAGGCAATAATTTGGTTCAATTTCCATATGTGGATGTCGTGCTCAGGAAAAAGGAAGCCATTCAGACGTAAATTCTCGATCATTTACGGAAGCTACGAGGCGAATTCCTGGAGGCGGACAGGACAAAGGATGGATTCTCTTTCATCAGGAATCCATTCTCAACAGATGTTAATAGTGTTCCAGAGGATCTGCAGGAGGAATTTTTTCATCTAAAAATGATTTTGCGACTCAAGACGTACCAGCAGTCTACCATAGAGAAATTTTGGGCCAGCATGACTGGGAGTTACCCAAATCTGTCAGCACACACAGTCAGATTTCTTTTGCCATTTGCATCAACCTAGATGTGTGAGATGGCATTTTCATGTTTGTTGCACGTTAAGTCCAAACAGAGGAATCGGCTCGCAGTGGAAAGTGATATTCGTTGTGCATTATCAAGTACCACTCCAAACATTGAAAAGCTTGTCAGTGAGAAGAGAATCCAAACATCTAGTAAGAAATAAATAAAATTCAAATCAAAATGTCGGCAGCGGTTGGAGGAGCAAAGGAAGGGGGGGGGGCACTGCAGCGCCCAGAGGAGTAAAGGGTTAAATTTTAACTACTGCACTGAACCAAATAGTTCCAGCCAACAATGGGAACCTGAAGCTTCTCTTACCAAAGTACAGCCAAAGTTTTGAATATGTGTATTTGTATGATACAGATTTGTGAGTTTTTAGAAATAAATAAAATAAAAAAATAATGTGAAATGATTTTTAATGTATTGACAAATATTTTGTATGATTTCACAGAACTTGGCATTGATTATACAGCTACTTTTATACCTGATTTAGAATTTAATGCAACACTGACACAGTAGAGTAGTGTTGTTTTTTTTAACGATTTTGCATATATTTAATTTTTTCACAGTTGCTTCGTCCCACAAAGCCCCTTCAAAAATCTCATATGGCCCTCGTCTCATAAAGTTTGGAGACCCCTGGACTAGATGACCTCCTGAGGTCTCTTCCAACCCTAATATTGGCAGCAGTAGGATGCACCAGCTCTTAGAAAGTAACAAAAAGGCAAATGTCGTTATATTTAAAAAAACAAAACACTTCTGATTTTTTTGTGTATACAGGCAATGGAAGTAGTTCTGCAGAAGCTTGTTTTCAAAACAGCCTGTTTGTGGTGGTCAGATGCCTTCCCTTTGTATCAAAATCTTGACTTTATTTGTAATAAAACTGAATATTAGTTGAGACTTTAAAATAAACTGTTACTCATATATACAAGGATTATATAGATTTTTATATAGAGAAATTTTGTTGCAAATAAACAAAACTTTAATTTTACTATGAGTTTGTCATTGCCCAGTAAGCACCAGAAAAACAGTCACTTTCAATCACTCCTTTCTTCCATGATCTTGCTGTTGCATGACATCCTATATTCAATGTTTCCTTTAATATTTGACAGGCCGTGTCCAGAAAAATATTTTTCTGTGCAAATTTTTGTGCGTGCGGTGTTTCGCCGTGTGCGCGGTGTTTAGGATCTGTGTGCACATGCACAGCTTAGAGGGAACAGTGCCTATATTGATAGTGTCACTTCTCACCCTGACTTTTTAGTCGTCTGCCCCATTATGCATATACAGAACTTTTATAATTTATATTACTTGCATTTTAGAGGCAGTAGAAATATTCCAGTAACAGAGTATTTTATTCTTTAAAGTCTGCTTGATTTGATATCTGTAGCAAATTTTACTACTGAGGTGCTTTTTACGTACAAATCTTGCACATAAGCGGTTCCAGGATCCTGCAAACCCTTACTCACGCAAGCAGTCCTTACTCATGCACATACATCCTTGTAAGTTATTGGAATTGCTTGAATCAGTAAAGACTAATTACATGAGTACAGGTGTACAGACTCAGGCTCTTAATTTTCCATCATGGCTTTTTTTTTTCTTTTGACTGGTGTGTCCTCATGAAGCCTGTGAGAAGTTTAGTTGCAACACAACACTGCACAGAAGGAAATCTTCTCTCTGCAGCACCATCTCCAGCCTGGTACCAGAAGCTCCCAGATTTGGGAAATATCTGTATTACTTTTTAAACAACTCTTGTCAGGTTGTGATCAGTGCTGAGAGGCTACAAAGGGAACCCCATCCACCTACTGTCTGTCAGAGAAATGGTTGTATTTGTCATAATGGAATCTTGAGAAAGGGGAGTAGTCCTGGGAGAGGCAAGGCAGTGAAGAATATAGCACGGAAAATTCCCGTGCTTTTATAGTCTCCAATCTAGTTTCTCTTATAATTACTCAGAAGCACTGTCTCTTCACTGACAGGAACATGGAGGGTATGTCCACACTACAATAAAACACCTGCAGCGGGCCCGTGTCAGCTGACCTGGGAGTCTAAATCAGCTCACCTGGGCCAGCCACAGGTATTGCAATGTAGACATACCCTTAGTCGGTATTTTCAAACAAGGCACATATAACAAACTTCAGAAAAAGCCAAGCTATCAATATCAACATTTCCCTCCTTGTGAAAAGGTGGGAAATGAGCTATTTTCCTTTTTCCAGTGCAATAATACTTGCAGTACAGAACCAATTCAACAAAGCAGTGCTTTGCAGAATCTGGAAGTCTTTACAAGAACACCCAGGGCACAATCAGGGCTCACAAGAGGACACTGTCCCTGCACAGAAATAAGTCTTCAACTTATGCTTAGGCATAATCATACAGCAGGCACACCAAGGTCTACAGGTTCTTCTCATCAAAGGCATAGTACTCCCATGAGACCTAATCATTAGTGTGTGCTTTAATTAGATAAAGCCCTCCAAAACTGAATCTTGGACATCACCCCCCTTCTGAGATCTGGGATATGTCCACACCGCAATTAAAGACTCAGGTTCGTGGGACTTGGACTGCAGGGCTGTTTAATTCCATTTTAGACGTTTGGGCTTGGGATGGTCTCAGCGCTCGGGCTGAAACCTGAGCCCGAACCTCTACACTGCAGTTAAACAGTCATGTAGCTAGAGCCTTGTGAGCCCAAATCAGCTGTCACAGGGTAATTGCAGTGTAGCCATATCTCTGGGCATCAAGATTGACTTATGTTTGTCATATTTAATCTTTTCCTATTACAGCAAATAGCCTAGAAGAGTGGAACACGTTTCTATGGAGCATCCTTGGATTATATACAAATTTGTAGGGTATATGTGCCTCTAGAACACTGATATGATTTAAAACCCTGCAGCGAGCTAGTTAATTCCTAATGTTCTATGTGGTTTAGTTTCTACTGATTCTTTTATTTAGGGCGCTAATGAGATGGCTATCGTTAGCTGTTTTTACTCTTTCCTGTCCAGGCACCATTGTAATGGAGCAGTCATTTCCCGTTGTGGACAGCCTGAGGTCAGCTGGTGGGGCTGGAGAAATGCAGATGACGAACACCTTGTCCAGTCAGTGGCCAAAGCATGTGCCTCAGACTCTAGGTCCAAAAGCAGCAAATTAATGAATGGAAACTGTTCCAGAGACTTCTCCAATGGAGGGGACCTCTCTGATGTAGAATTTGGTGAGCTCACCAGCCCCTCCATTTTTGAAACGGCTAGAGCTTTGTATGTCAGTGTGATCTCCTGTGTATTGTATAAGATATATGGGGGTGCCTGTGTGTTTACAGAGTGTGTAGGATTCCTCTATGCACAGTGCATGCACACTGTAGTTCCTGTATGACTGTTTGTTGCAGATAGTGTCAAAAGTATTTGTTTAATTACTGTTTGGTTGTCCTTTTTCTTTCCACAGATTCATCAATTTCTAATGCTTCAGGAGCAGAAAGTTTGGCCATCCAGCCTCAGAAGCTTTTGATCTTGGATGCACGTTCTTATGCAGCTGCTGTGGCTAACAGGGCCAAAGGAGGAGGCTGTGAGTGCCCAGGTAGAGTAGTGTTTGCTCTGAAATCAATTTATATGAAGGTAGTCAAAAGGACAGATACATATTTAAAGGGGAATGGGACTTGTCTCCAGTAAGCAGTTTTGCACCATGTAGTGTAGTTACAACAATATTCCAAGCCTTTAGAGTCACATGGATGCAAGTCACAACTTTTTAAACCGGTGTAATGCATCTGCATGAAAGTTTGTATCAATATAGCTATCATGGCGCATGAAAACCCAGTATAGTCAGCCTGTACTTACTTCAAAAAGAGAGTTAGTTGCCAGTTGATGCTGTGCTTCAAAGCGTTAGACTAAATCAGTAACAATATACAATTAATACTGAACTATGTACAGTATGTTGAATAGTCTTTCTTCATTGAATCAAATATTTAAGCTTAAATGCAACATAAAAACACACTAAAGATTAATATATAGACTAACTATAAAAATGCAAGAGAAAAACCAAAACAAAACTCAATAAACCATAGTGGGTAATAGTGTTGCAGGATTGTTATACGTGGGAAAACTTGTTTACAGAGACACAGCAATCGTAGTATTTCTGGAACAGCTCCCATATACAAACATAATTGAAATACTTATTTATCCTACATTTGTGAAGTTTACTCAGGATTATTACATTCCATATTCTTTGTCACCATTTGTGAATTGTGGGTAGTATGAGCAGTAAGCTTTTTGATGACCATTAACAAATGGGAATACATCTTGGTTAAATTCCATCATTGGTATTCTCCCATATTCTCCAGGACAGGACAGTTATAGGTAGGAAAGGCAGAGCTATTTCAGTAATATCTAAGATGGCCCTCTGAGATCTTTGACCAAAATAGCTGCACTTTGGGCATAACTGCCAGTGTGAGAGGGACCTTAAATGTCCACATAGCTTCCAAAAAGTATAAAGAAAATCGTGATTAATCGAATGAAATATCTAAATGGAAAGCGCAATGCAGTACAGCAACTTATCTTGAGTTTCAAGATGAGAATTCTTGAACAGTTTGTAGGCAATTTTCAAACAGCCATATTAGCTTCCTTAAATTTGATACCCAAATCTTAACTCACATTTTTAATGAAATACAGTCAATCCAACAGTACACTCTGGAGATGAAGTCAGAATACAACAATTAAATGTAACAGCCTTTGTAAGGAGCAGTTTGTTGGCCTTTCACAGATCATATACTTCATCTTCAAATATTGATGACTTTTAAAAAATAGTTTGGATAACGTCTTCATGGCTCAGAAAAGGCCACATTATCCCTGGCTTTAGAATGGTGATTAGAGGTGGTAGAGGAAAGGTGCCTTCTTCCCCGTTCTATGCAAGGGCTAGGGATTGTGCACTTCATGAACTCTGTCCCAAAGAGGTCCCTAAACAAGAGGGGCCCTCCACACTGCCTTTGGAGCTAGCAAGGCGTGGCAGGGGATGGGAAGAGAACATTCCAGGAAATGGTTCATCCTGTGCTGGGTGGATTTAAGTTAAATCATTATTTAAATCACTAGTAAGGAAGACTCGATTTAATGATGGTTTTCTACATAAAAGTGCATTCTTGTTGGTTGTTATAACCTTAATACATATTCTTCACAACTGAGAGATGATATAGATTTCATTTTTAGAAGATACACACTATACATTTTTAAGCAGTGATTTATTTTGGAAACTTTTCAGATTAGTTTTACAGCTATATCAGAAAATGAATGAATGATTAGTTATTTCATTCACCAAAGGTAACTGAAGCAAACATTTATGAAGTCACTGGGAGGTGAACTAGCGCCAATTCAGCAGGTTAATCATTAATATTTGGAGGATTTTCTTGCCATTCTGTATTAGGAGGAGAACATCACCAGACAGACATTTTAATTGTTTTATTTAACTAAAACAACAACATTAAGTATTCTGGATTTTTTTCTTCAACAGTAAACATAATATTTTAACAAAACAAGCATATGTGCCTCACTTTCACATTTATCTCCAGACTTCTTCTCCTTGTCCAGATCTATTCTCCCCCCAACAGTCTTCTATTCACTGAACTTTTTGAAACTTTGCACTTTTAGAGAGAGGTAAGGGATTGACTCTGTGTACACAAAGTTGCAGAAGGACAGTAGAGTTGAGGTCTGTTATTTCTCACCTCTCTATTATTTATTTATTTTAAAACATTTTTGCTGTTGCCTCTGGAGACACAAATCCACAGTTTGAGAACTGCAAAACTAAGCATCTCTGATGGTATCTTCTAGTCTGAGCACTGAGTCCCATTGGATAGATAGAAAGATTAACCTAAATAATCTACACAGAAGCCCCTGGCACCCCATAAGATTGGGTCCCTAATCCATGAACTGTTAGAACTCATTTACAAAACTTTACTTAAACATTACACAAATATATTATCTCATACTATAGAATTAGAATTTATAATCCCTATTCCATGATGAGATATCTTAATTAAAACTATTTTTAGAAAGGTTTTATTCTCAAAAAGCATTTTATCAAAAAAATCTGATTTAAATAAAAAAAACTGATTTTTTTAATTTTTAAAAGAAATCATTGATTTTTATCCACCGTAATCCTTTGCACTCCCCTGCACGTCAGGGAATTTGCTGGGGAGCAGAAGATGGTGCCTCCTGGAGCTCCAGCTGGGCAGTACTACTCCACCCCATTCCCAGTGGAGACCACTGGCTAAATGGCACAGTATTGTTCTAAAGCTTTAGCCTGAAAGATCGGGATATGCGTACAATATTATTTATGTCTGAATCGATAATTAACGCTGTTGAATTTTGTGGATCTCTCTCCTCAGTTTGTAACAGAGTAAAAGAGTATAAAGTCAATGAGTTGCACCCAATATTTACTGACTTGCAAATTGCACCAAATCGTCCAGGCTGCTTGGGCTAAAGGATAGATCTGCAGCAGCTCTGGGATTCAGTTTATATGGTCCATAGATGCAAGCACAAAGTTGGAGGCATCTGTTAAAGTCCCCTGCTTGTGTGTCAGATGTGCCTGTGGTCCAGGAAGAAGACCATACTAGTAGGCCACGCTTGACAGAACTGCAGCCTGATATTATTTTAAGTCCATTCCCTCGGGACATAGAATGTATTTCATATGAGGCAGTTTATTTAATCTTTTAATCAGCTGGTCAGATGCACAGTACAGAGGTAAAATAAACTTAGGGATGGTCATCTAAAGGTCATGATCCTGAAACATCCTGAGCATTTCCTTTGAGTAGGTGGCCCTATCACACTGATCCTGCCAACCCATCTAGGGGGAGTAGTTATAGTAACAAGTTTGTCTAGAGGATAGCTCTTAGGACTTGCACAAATAGTCCCTTCCACTCGCTGTCTACTGCAGCCTTGAGCATTTCTCAACTGAGTGACACTTGTCATTTCCACAGAGTAGATGGGTGAAGTAAGTAACCTCTCTGGTCTTCCCAAGAGGTAAGGGGAAGTAAATCATCTTTAATTTTAAGATTTAAGGACAGTCATGAATCGACAGTCATTTTCAGATTACTCTGTCTTTTTAGAGCATTGTATAACTTCTAGCAGTGTAATACTACTACCCTTATGGGGAGCTGTTTGTGCACTGCTTCTTGTGGTATGAAATGGAACACTAAAAAAACAAATGAAAATACCTCAGCAACCTTTTGCCGAAAGACCTCTCTCCGGACCTAAACACTACTACTCTACTGGCCGTGGCCTTCTGCTTAATAGACATTGCCAGACATACACCAAATTGTGTGCTAGTTCTTTTATGATCTAAGTCAATTTGGAAACCAGTTCTGCAGAGGTGAAAAGATAATGCATTAACCTGTTGATTCACCTAACACTGGACAACAAGAAAGATTCATAAGTCTGCACAGTGACCTAGATCGCCATCATAAATTCAGTAGAGAAACAAGCCCATGTATTTTCTTTGTATTGTCACAATAGTTACCAGTACTTTCAGTTTTACCACCTTTGTTGTAATGTCTGGAATACCAGCAGAAGTCCAAGCACAAATTTTTGTCTACAGGAGATTGTGCTAAACAGCACTATTTCATAAGTCCACAACTGCAGCAGTTTGTTTTTGTAGAAGAGCTGCTTTTTTAACTTAATATTCATGTTGTTTTTAATTCCTCCTCTTGGTTTTTACAATTTTCTACAGAGTATTATCCAAATTGTGAAGTGGTGTTCATGGGGATGGCAAACATCCATTCTATCCGGAAGAGCTTTCAGTCGCTGCGCTTGCTCTGCACACAGATGCCAGACCCAGGAAAGTAAGAGGGCATTTAAGGTTTTTTTCTTTCATAAGTGTTATTTTTGTGTCTAGCTCTCATTCTTCCCCTGATATTTTCTAGACTGAATTAAGCAGGTTTTTCATTCTTCCAGAGCCTTCCCTTTGTGAACATGCTACAGTTATATTTTTCACTTCATATTGCTGGAGAAAAAGGAAGTTACTGACTCATTAATTCTAAAATGGTGATAGCAAATGAGACTGGGATCAAAATTGGTTCCTTTGCTTTAATTTTAGAGTGTATTACTATCAGGTGAGCCTGGTTAGTCTCACCTGCGCATCCTGCAATATTTCAGCTTTCCTCTGATTTTCTAAAACTGCTATTGTAACATGCTGTTTAACCCCTGAAGTGTGTAGCAGTCTGACTTTCCTTTGAAAGGCACTAGTGTTGCTCAATTAATTTGTCACATGCCTAATATCCTCACCCTAGAGATCCAGCCCATCATTTCCATGGTATAACTGACCTCCAGTGGCAATACCAGAGGGGTCTCTGACTGTGAATCTTTCCCAGAATACTGCAGCATTTCAACCCTTTTTCCTCTAATATTTCCTTCTGGTTCTTCATTTGCTGCCACAAGCCTTTGACATTCACTGATTAGACTGTCTGTATTTCCTGCAAACTTCTGAGAACATTAACTAGGTAATTTAAGTGAAAATAGATTCAAGGAAAGGACTCTTTGTTTAGTAGTTAAATTGTGATCATTCTGATTTTTTTTAATTCAAAGATCTCAGCTGGGAAACATTAAAAAGAGCACAAACTGTCCTCCCTTGGTTTTTCTTTAGTTGGTTATCAGCACTGGAAAGTACCAAATGGCTGCAGCATTTGTCTGTGCTTCTGAAATCTGCACTATTGGTAGTGCATGCAGTAGACAGAGACCAGCGACCAGTCTTGGTGCACTGCTCGGATGGCTGGGACCGAACCCCACAGATAGTGGCACTGTCCAAACTGCTATTAGATCCGTATTACAGGACCATAGAGGTTTGTAACCATCCATTGATGCATGGGAGGGTGGCCAATTTGGGGTTTCTTCGTAGATTAATAGGGAAGGCTATGAATGATTGAACTCAGATTTCTTCATCTGAAAAAATACTAATGTTATCACCAGCCTTGCTGCATCTCATGTATGCTGTTGAGTGATATGGTGGGTTAATTGTGCAAGGAATTAAATAGAAGAAAAGCAGGTTGAAAAAAAACATGATTAATTCTGAAAAGAAATCAGGTATGTTAAGCATGAATACTTCCCATGAGAAGCCTCAGTGTCCTGGAAAATTGTTACATTTGGACTGAAGAAAAATCTGGAGACCTTCAACTACCCTTTCTTTCCTGCAGGGTTTCCAGGTGCTAGTGGAGATGGAATGGCTGGATTTTGGCCACAAGTTTGCGGATCGCTGTGGCCATAGTGAGAATTCGGATGACCTAAATGAGCGCTGCCCAGTATTTTTACAGTGGTTGGACTGCGTCCATCAGCTCCAGAGGCAGTTCCCTTGCTCTTTCGAGTTTAACGAAGCATTCCTTGTGAGTTGTGGCTTGAGAGATTACTGTTTTATGAAATACTTCTAAACCAGTAGACAGAGCTAACACACTGAATATCCTTGAGGGATTTCCAATTTTCCCATCTACCTTACATCACAGTACAGCCTGATAAGCAGATGTGACAACTGTTGAGCCTTGTCTGGCAGACAAAACCACTTGTCTTCCTGGGATCTGCAATCAGTTCTCTCTGAAAGAAGGGCTGGGCCTTCTAGGATTTCCTTTAAACTTTAAATAAAGAAAGAAATCATGTCCTGGATTCAAATGTCCACAGAATAGGGACAGCACAGGTACTGGCAATGCAAACTTCCCCAGCACTTCTCCACTATGCTATTTCATCCTGACCTGGAGGAGATGTCTTTTAAGAGCAAGAAGGGGTTTCCTTTCTCTTTCTCTGCTAAAATTATCTAGAAAGTGTGGCTTTTCTGATATTGACAACTGTCCTCTGAGAAGTTTGGCTAAGACTACTGAAGTCACATCTCAAGGCCACCAAGCTGGTTACACCATAATTGTCAGTCACTAACTACATGGATTGATTTGAACTGGCAACCTAGAAGAGAAAGTTTCTATAATACTTCACCAGTCCTCTGAGTATTTCCATCTTCTGGTCTTTTTAGAGCTGAAGGCCCTAATCCACCAAAGCAGTTAAGCATGTGCTTAACTTTTAACACAAGTAGTCCTGTTGAAGTCAGATGGACTATTGACATGCTTAAAATAAGTACATGCTTAAGGGCTTTGCTGTATTGAGGTTATAGTGTGGAGTGAGCTACAGTCTGCTCTAGATGAGCTTCCAGTGTCTCCATTTGTGCCACAAGATAGAAGATAACCTATTATTACTGCCAGCTCTGTGCTTTTCTACTTTATTGATGCTATGTGACATTCTCACCATATCCTCCAGGGCCCTGGTTTCAGTATGTAAGTTTTAGAAACAGCATGTAAATAAACATGCAATCTTTATGTTATATTTCCTCCTAACGTTTATATAATTCAGATATGATGGTGTATAATAGAGAGGAGCCCATTGTGCTAATGTGTTCTCATTTGTAAGAAGGCATACAAAAAATGCTAAATAGATTTATATGGCATCCTCCACAAAGCCTTACATATACAGCCTCACATGAATGGTAGATTAATTGCCCCTTCAGCATGAAAATTATATCTTTCACATACACCATATGTGCTGCCGTATAACTCTATCGGTATTGGTCTGTACAGGTCAAATTGGTGCAGCACACCTATTCTTGCCTCTTTGGTACATTCCTGTGCAACAATGCGAAGGAGCGAGGAGAAAAACATACTCAAGAAAGGACGTGTTCTGTCTGGTCTCTGCTGCGGGCAGCAAACAAAGCCTTCAAAAACCTACTTTACTCCTCCCAGTCAGAAACTGTATGTATCATACATTCCCCACCACCTATAGGAGAGTCCCTTTAGGGATTCTGCGTTACAACTGTGGGAGTGAGGGAAAGTGACTGTTCCAAAAATATCCAACTCAAGGAAGCATCCCAGTTATTCCTGTGGGTGATGGTTTGACTTTGCCTGTTTCATGAATGTAGTGCCTAGAGATAACTGTGAAACCCCTTGCCAAAGGATGTTGTGAAGGCCAAGGTTATAACAGGGTTCAAAAAAGAACTAGATAAGTTCATGGAGGATAGGTCCATCAATGACTTAGCCAGGATGGACAGGGATGGTGTCCCTAACCTCTGTTTGCTAGAAGCTGGGAATGGGCGATAAGGGATAGATCACTTGATGTTTACCTGTTCTGTTCATTCCCTCTGGAGCACCTGACATTGGCCACTGTCGGTGGACAGGATGCTGTGCTACATGGACCTTTGCCCTGACCCAGTATGGCCATTCTTATGTATATGCCTCAACTTGCCCAGTGGATAGACACCATTTGAGTGCCATAGCAAGAGTTTATGTTTGAATAGCCTTAGCTTCACCTCTGCTATGCCATGCACTCCCACACCATCAGAACCATCTTTCTGAAGAACTTACATTATGTTGTCTTCAGCAGACCACTGGGACATACCAAATGCAGCCATAGAGAGTATCTCTATATCAGATATATACTATATTTCTTATAATAAAGTATTTTGTGTTCTTGGCGAGATATGGTTACCCATAAAAGATCTCTGTCAAGTTACACTGGTGGGATAAGAGTTGTGTCATAAGATATCTTAAACTCACAGAGAATTTTGTCAAAAAGCTGGCATGACAAAAAGTGTTATGGAAGTCTTTTTACATATCTAATTTAATCACTTTCACATTTTCAATTAGTTCTCTCATAGTAATAAGCTCTCACAAGGGACTCGGGGGAAGAGAGGCACAGTCATCCTTATGTATATTTGACAGAAGAATATGTGAGGCATTCAGATATTGTGGTGACAGGCATGCTATAAGAACCTGTAGAGAATTGTTAAAATGTCACAGTGTTTATGGAAGTAAAGATTTTTCTAAGTTAATTAAACCCTTCCCCTCCTAAAATCCCCATATCTGAAGGAAAGAGTAACAACTTGATAGCTACGAGTAATTTATTAAAAATGCCATTGTTGCTGCTTAGACTCCAAATTATCAGGGGATCCAGTAGCCCTTCTGGACTGCAAACCTGAGCTTTAAAATTAGAGTAGCAAAATTCCTGGAGAGTGACAGGTTAACGTTCCTAAACGTGAACATGCCATATTTTCTCTTTTTAGGTGCTGTATCCAGTGTGTCATGTGCGTAATTTAATGCTCTGGAGTGCTGTTTACCTGCCATGTTCTTCCCCCTCCACCCCTGCTGATGACACCTGTGCCCCTTACCCAGTTCCAGGCTCCAGCCCTGAAGATCAGTCTCTAGGCAGGTGAGCTTAGAGCCCAGAAATCGCATCCTGTAAAGTAAGATCAATAGAGAATGTTGTGGAATTTAGGGAGAGGAGCACTTGGTGTGGGAGGAAGATGCTTTTTCACTATTTTCATGGTGGAATCATTTAAATTACTAACAAAAATCCTTGTGTGGTCATTTCAATTTTGAAAGGACTCCGCTTCCTGGATTGTTGTGTAACAAACACATTAGATCAGAAAATAGGTTTGGAATAAAATAATAGAAAAAAACACAGTTCAGTATACTGCGTATCTCCAGTAATATCCCAGGTACTGTCCCCAGTGGCACAATGTGTTCTGCTTTGGGATACTGCCTCTGTATTGTGGAGCTCAGAATACCATGGGATATAGCACCTTCAGGGCTGCCTTGCATTCGTTGTGCATGCTGCTTTTTTTCTTGTATTACATTCATGTAACTACTGCTTCCCTTGTCTTTAGAGAAGCCCTTTCCAGTAAGATGATTCTAGGTGCATGCTAGTTAGGAAATGAAGCTTTGGTGTAGAGGGTTGATTCTGGGAACATCTGAAGATTAGTTGAAGAAATTTTCTTGATGGAGAGAGAAGGCCAGAGGGGAAGGTGCTAGAGCAGCTTTGAACCACAAATTATCGGACTGTACTGTTACATAATACCGTAGTACATTTCAGAAGTTCACAGTATTGAGTGGCTGGTTGTGATTGCAAAATGGGGAACCTCGTTAATAACCTTTGTAATTAAATACTTTAAAAAGTAACTTTTGATTCTGATTTTATACGTCTGTAGGCTACCAAAGACAAGATCGTTTGACAATCTGACAACGGCCTGCGACAGCAACGTGCCTACAACTAACCGACG
>ML677420.1:1848882-1868424 GCA_007922305.1 Dermatemys mawii | reverse complement strand
ACAACAGGCAAAGAGGATGAGGAGGAGGTTATCCTGGGTAAGGAGAAGAGAACTGAAAATACTGATGGGTATGTTGATGGCCTCTATGAAAAGACTGAGATGGATACAGATACTTTAATAAACAATCCATTGTCCAATCTAAATTCAGTTTCACAAGGTTCTTCTGATCTTAAAGGACAACAGGAGGAGCCTGGGGATCTCAGTAACAGTATCCAGAATTTACCTCAGATGAAAGGACTACAAACTATCCCCGTGGAAAGTACTGTAAATAGTGACATTCAGAAGAATGTGGAGGAAGGTGTTAATAGACTTCAGATAGAATCAGAGAGCCCTTATAGTATCCTAGAGTTCAGCCCTCCATTGCCCGTCACAATCCGACATGAAGCAAAATCATCCATCATGGAAAGTTCTACCGAAACCTTAACAGAGAATGGAGCAAAGCAAGAGCTGATTCAGAAAGGCCCTTTCCACGAACCTCACCTGATGGACAACAATGCCGAGGAACTTTTTCAAATGACTGAAAACAGACCGGAGGGAGAAAACATGATAGAGTTACACAGACTGGGAACAAAAGTAAACCGGACTTCTAACAGCAGCAACACACACAGCTCAATGCCTTCCCCTTGTGCCTTGCCTTTAGCTGAATGTAAAGACGAGATTGTGTGTAATGGGGAGCTGGAGACTGAGAACAAGGTGACAGAGAAACCTGCAGGGTTTAGTATTACCCAGAGATACCCTGCAGCAAATGGACACTGTGTAAATGGAGAGGACGATAGGATCAAAGCTTCCCTGAGCCGACAGGTCTCTACAGCTAGTTGTAGTTCTGCCCAGTTGCACCTGAGGAACTTGCACCATAAATGGGTGCATGGCCATTCTGGGAGGCAGCAGACAGTTAGCAGCCCAGACCAACCCACCAGGAGCCACTTGGATGATGATGGGATGCCAGTCTACACCGATGTTATCCAGCAGCGCCTGCGTCAGATCGAAACTGGGCATCAGCAAGAAGTGGAGATATTGAAGAAGCAAGTGCAGGAGTTGAGGAGCCGGTTGGAGAGCCAGTACCTGAATAGCTCACTACATTTCAATGGCGATTATGGGGACGAAGTGGTAAGTGTAATGGTAATTCAGCTGCTGCTGACAATAATGGATTGGTTAATCGAGTACTGGAGTCCCACGGTACTAAGTCAGCTGTTTGGTAAGAACTGTTGTTTGGTTAGACAGTGAATTTTGGTTATGGTAATATATTTTTTAAAAAGTCTCAGTCATGCCGAGTCCTGCCAGGAGTGCAGGGGACTGGACTAGATGACCTCTCAAGGTTCCTTCCAGTCCTTTGAGTCTATGCCGAAAAGGGCATACTGTTCTCACTTTCAGTTGCAATCTCTTTATCATGAAAGTGCAACTTACAAATGTAGATTTTTTTTCACATAACTTCACTCAAAAAGAAAACAATGTAAAACTTTAGAGCCTGCAAATCCACTCGGTCCTACTTGTTCAGCCAATCACTAAGACAAACAAGTTTGTTTACATTTACGGGAGATAATGCTGCTCGCTTCTGCTCGCTTCTTCTTAACAATGTCACCTGAAAGTGAGAACAGACATTCACATGGCATTGCTGTAGCCAGTGTTGCAAGGTATTTATATGCCAGATATGCTAACTATTCATATGCCCTTTCATGCTTCGACTTGTAGATTTTTTCTTTTTTATCTTTTTACAGTGCAAATATTTGTAATAAAAAATAATTATATTAAGTAAGCACCGTACGCTTTGTATTCTGTTATAATTGACATTAGTATTTTTTAAAATGTAGAAAAACATCCACAGATATTTATAATAAATTTAAATTGGTATTCTGTTGTTTAACAGTGCGATTAAAACCGTGATTAATCGCAACTATTTTTTTAATCTCCTGATTATTTTTTAATCATTTGACCGTCCTAATTTACACACACCTTGGGTGTGCCATGGAATGAGGGTAATCCTGGTGTCTTTACACCGTTTTTGCTCTGCTCATAAAATGGTTGAGAGAACTTTTTAAACATTTACATATAATTTACTGGGCCAGGCTGATTGGGATGATTTAATTGGGGTTGGTCCTGCTTCGAGCCAGGAGTGGACTAGATAACAACCCTAATAGTCTATAATTCTGTGACTAGCCCTTTGGTCCTTGGCATAATTCACAGGGAGGCAGGTAGGTGCAAAGGAAGTTTTTCTGGGAGCCACTAAGGCACAGGGATGTGGGCCATGTCCCCTTCCCTCAAAGGTGTGGCCAACACAAGGCTTAGTAGCGGTGGTGACTTAGAGTTGCTATGCTGCCTTTGTCACCCAGGGATTTCCCTTACAAAAGGGGAGTCTTTAAGTGCAGGTAAAGCCAGCTTTTATGGCTATGCCATATTAAAGCTTCTTAAAGCAGGTAGAGTAGGACCTCAGTCTGGAGCATCATTTGATTGTAGTATGTTTGCTACAGCTAGACTACGTCATGTAGGTAGTTGTTGCAACATTATGGATACCATAAAAAAATTACAAATTGTGTAGTATCCACGTCTGTAATTGTAAATATATAATGGTCAGGTAAAGCAAATACATTTTGCACATGTGGGTGTGGTGAAATTTTTAAATTCCCGTCAATCCTCCGCCCCCTGTCTATTTTTGCCTACTCCTCCTGTTTGAATTAAATTGCAGTAACAAGACTTCAAAAAAGAAGCCAATGCACCTGCCTCATTCTACTTCTTGGTTGTAAAGTAGCTTCAAAAAACAAATTACAGGAACCACAGGAACTTTGAAGCCCTGCTACCACTAAACAACTGCATTTGTGGCTTCTTTTTTCAGATGCTTGTCAGTTAGTTTAGAGATGGGAAGAGAGAAGAGCTAGGGAGAGGGAAATGGAAAGCTGCAGAGAAGGAATGCGGGGGGAAGGTGGGGGAAGGTGGAAAGGATGAGATGGTAGGGGAGGCATAAGGGAATTCTCAGATTGTAAACTCCTTGGGGCAGGGACCATGTCTTCCTGTGTGTTTGAATAGCACATAGTAGTACATTGGGATACTGATCCTGAATGAGGTCTCTGAGTACTACCACTGTACAAATTATGATAATGAAAACTTCACTTTCTATACACACATGTAGTGTGTCAAGTATTCGAGGGGTAGCCACAAAAACAATGAGGCATCCGGTGGCACCTTAAAGACTAACAGATTTATTTGGTCATAAGCTTTCGTGGGTAAAAACCCCCACCTCTAGGTGCACCGAACACTTCGTTGTTTGAAATGTAGTGTGTATATTTTGTACAGGTATAGAATGGTAAACGATTCACATTTACAGTACTTACAGGTTTTATTCCTGGGGGGAATTCTATGCAAAAAAAATTTAAAAATTCTGTGCACAATATTTTAAAATTCTGCATATTTTATTTGTCAAAATAACATTATATAATCACACCAGTTTCAGTTATTTTGGTAATTTATTTCAAAATATCTGTCAACAACTATGTCTATAACAATACAGACAACAACAAAAATTCCCCCAGGACTAGAGGGTTAAAGAAACCTCTATGACAACCCAGTTCCTGCTTCTCTGCCCCCTCTAGCCAGAGCCAGACACCTGCACCTCCCTCCCTCCCAAAGCCCAGCCGCAGGGTGCCTCCACAGCCCAGATACGTACATCCTCTACCCCCTGAGCCCAGCCATGGGCATCCCCCCAGCCCAGACAACTATAACCTCTATTCCCAGCTCAGACACCTGCACACCTACCTCCCCAGAGCCCAGCTGCAGGACACCCCCAGCCCAGACATATGCACCCCCTACCCTCAGAGCCCAGCTGAGGGGTGCCCCGCATCCTATACGCTCACACCCCCAGGGCCCAGGAATCCAGAGGAAGAAACAACCTGATGCTGGGTCCTGGGCTTGTACGGAGTTCCCTATAGTGCACGCGACGTCCTTCTTTCAGGGCTTGCTGGGGACTGCAGCTGCCAGAACGCTCCAGCTCTTCTTCCCCCTTTCCCTGACAGTGTCTTCTATTTGCAAGCTGGGGAGCTTGGCTCTGCTGGGTCCAGTGGCCCCTAGTGGCAGCCAGCAGCTCTACAGAACCATTTCTATGAGGGGATAAAGGACATTCTGTGCAGAACATTAATTATGCACAAATTCTGCATTGGACAGTGGCGCAGAACCCCCCCAGAAGTAATGTTTACAAGCATTCTTTGGAAGTGGCAAAGGGGCCTAGTTGACAGAGGGGCTGGATAGTCCCAGGTGCATTCATTGAGAAAGACTTGCATCAACTTCTTGGGCCATTGAGGTTGCAGCTAATATAATAATTGCTAAATGCTGATTTTGTGAATGCTAGGTCTGCTGAGCATCATTCAAAATGGTCTTCTCTCATTAGCTGGAGCTTGGTTTCTTGACAGAAATGTGACCCATTGGCTTAATTCAAAGTATTCTTATTGAGATAAGGGCCTTCACAATGTGTAACTTATGGGCACACTGAAATGAATTTCAAAAACACCTAGGTGCCTATCTACATCTTTAGGCACCTACATACCTTTACAAACCTGGGTCCAAGTCTCTGTCTTTCATTTCTGCCCTGTCTTGATAGGTATATTCTCTAAGCTAGCATCAGAGATGCCAGCTCTCCAGCACTGAAAGGTGGAGAACAAAAGTTCTTGAATCTCTCATCTCTGGAAGAGCTGTCGTATGTATCCTTTGACCAAAATCAGTTGAAATAAAGTTCAACCTGGCAAGGAAGCATCAGTCCAAAGACTTACTTGTGGAAGTGGGCTCTAATCCTCACCTCTACATGTTTGATTTTAGCTTGCATCTTCCCAAAGGAGTGATCAGAAACAGCAAAGCATACATATTATAAATATTGTTTTTTTAAATGAAAGAACTTTGGAAAGGAGATAGGGCTGAGAAACTGGATTGACAGGTACAGCTGTGAGATTTGTGAGGTGCCCACTGTTAATCATGTGCTAATTGTCCGCAATCTTGCACATACACTTCAGCAGGTAAATTTTAGTCCCATGTCCTGGCATTAAAGGGTTAACAATTTCATTCTGTCCCATTGCAATACACCATTACACAAGGAAACTGCCTCACTTGTTGCACATTTAGTCCCATCCCAGATAGAACTCTTGTCTGTACTGGCACTACCTAAATGATAGGTATGTAAGTATATCTGACCTGAGCCCCTCCAGTCCAAGCATAATCTATCTTTTCCTAGCAGGAAGTGCACAGATTCCCCCTTCCCAACTGTTTACTTCTGGTTCGTGTGGAAGTGGGAGTATGTGCAGGTTCTGGTCAGCTGTGTTTGTTTGCCAACAGACTTCAATACCCGACTCGGAAAGCAATCTGGATCAGAACTGCTTGTCTCGCTGCAGCACAGAGATTTTCTCTGAAGCCAGCTGGGAGCAGGTGGATAAACAGGACACAGAGGTACAGACTAAATCCCTGTCTGTGATATTCCTCCCTCTTTCCTTCTGTTAGGACATGATCTCCATAACATGGTTATACTACGGCCCCATGGTCACACACCAGCTCTTGTAAACTATCCCGTTGCCCTCACTTATCTCTAACACTTCAAATATCTTTGCCGAGGAGCCCTCTGCTGTCAGGTGTTTATGAACAATTTTTGAGAAACCATGGAAAGACAATAGCTGAAGGAACCCTGGACTAACACATTCCCTGTAAACATGGTTAGCTTGGGTACCTTTGAAGTATAGAAAGAAATCAGTGAGCTATTTAGTAGAGAACTTCTTCTCCGTATGGCTGGAGGGAATTTGATGGATCACTTTCTGAGGAGAAGATTTTTGTCTTCTCTTTCTTTCATTATTGCCAGGATTGAATCTCTCCAATTTAAGCAGCAAGGGGCACATCCATCTCTGTGCTCTTCATGGGCTTTATAAGCTCAGGCCAGACTGATTTTTCAAGGGCTGTCGCCTTGACAAATTTGTCTTTGTGTTCTGTGTTTCACAGGTGACGCGATGGCTTCCAGACCACCTCGCTGCACACTGCTATGCCTGTGACAGTACATTCTGGCTTGCCAGCAGGAAGCACCACTGCAGGTAACCTGTCCATAGAGAGTTACAGCTGAAAGGGAAAGCAGCTGAACAGCAAGGCTGTCCTGTGTTGAACTGACAACTCTGTTTCTCTTAAATTAGGAAAGACTAGGAAGGATGTTTGGATAGGAGAAATTCTAGAGTAGGAGGACCATACGCGCTGCTAAAGCAAAGGAATCCACCCTTCTTTGGGAAAATTAGACTGTTTTTGCTCCTGGGTGTCAATTTATTTGTGGTGTCTATTTTGAAAGCCAAACCAGCTATCAGCTCCATACCCGTTCAAACAGAGTCAGCCGTTCTTTTGCTTTAAATTGTGATTCAGAGACAGTCTGCTCTTTGCAGGCATATTATTTTAAGTAAATGTCAGTGTTGAAAAATATTGTCTACACCTTTTTTCCAATTCAGTACAATTGGAATCACATCTTTTTCAGGTTTCAGAGTGGTAGCCGTGTTAGTCTGTAGCAGCAAAAACAATGAGGAGTCCTTGTGGTACCTTAGAGACTAACAAATTTATTTGGGCATGAGCTTTCGTGGGATAAAACCCACTTCATCAGATGCATGGAGTGAAAAATACAGTAAACAGTATATATATATATCACAGCACATGAAAAGATGGGAATTGCCTTACCAAGTGGGGAGTCAGTGCTAATGAGGCCAATTCAATTAAGGTGGAAGTGGCCTATTCTCAACAGTTGACAAGAAGGGGTGAATATCAAGAGAGGGAAAATTACATTTGTAGTGTTAACGAGGCCAGTGCAGTCAAGATTGTGTTCACTGAGGGTTATGTGCCCTTGCACAGCCTTGTGGTTTCACCCAAGGTGATAAAGGGAGGGGCAGCATCTCCTCTTCCTTTTCATTGCCACGTGGTCCAAGTCGGAGCTTCTGTTGTCCTCTTGTCCTGGATGATGCATTTTCCAAACTTTTTAGGAAAACTGTTTTTACTCTTGTGCATAGTTAGGATTTTATTATATTTTTGTAGCAATTTTTGCCGCATCGGCAGTTTTCCCACCAAACCGTTCCCACCTCATCTCCCTTTCAGTACCCTGGTCTAGTAATAGATTATGCTGAAGAAGTTAAGTATGCACTTTCTGCCCATGCTCATTTTCCGTCAGTGATGAGCACCAACACTGTTTGTGCTGTTTGGGGGGAAGCCCACACAGTGTTCAGGTTCAGTATCTGCCTCTCCTTCCCTGCCGCTACACAAGAAGGCCAAGCTCTCCACCTCAAAAAGCACCTCATGAAGGTCTCTGTGGGGCCATAATCAGATCCTGGCTGGGGAACCCCCGTACATCAGCCTGAAAAATCTGCCATCAGTACCAGTGCTATGGATCCCGCACCAGAGCCTAGCCATGAGCCATGAACTTCGGGCAGTACACAAAGCGGTACATGTGTTCTTATCAGCTCTCCATTATTGTCCAATCTTCGTCACATTGGACAACACCACCACAGTATACTACATAAACAAACAAGAGGGCATGAGATCTCCGATGCTGTGTACGGAAGTGATATACCTATGGAAATGGTGCATTGAACATCATATCCTTTGGTCAGCAGCCCTACCTGCTCTCAGCAGGGGTTTTGTAACCAACCACAAATGAGAGTTACATGACATGGTAGTCGTGGACATCTTTGATTGTTACGGGACTCTCATCAGGGACCTATTTGCGTCCCACCCCAACACCAAGCACACTCACTATTGCTTAAGATGGGGACTTGATGCCTGCTCACAGGGCGATGCTCCGGTCATTGACTGGTAGAGTAGACAAATTATGCATTTGCCGCCCTCCTACCCCTACTGCATGTCCTCTCCAAACTCTGGCAGGAGGGAGCAATGGTCATTCTGATTGCTCTGTTCTGTCCCTGCCTTCTCTGCATGTTAGAATATCCTCCTCTCCTGCTCCAGACGTTTCCGGAACTGCTAACACAACACAATAGCAGACTCAGGCACCATGATCCATGAATGCTTCACCTGACAGCTTGGTTTTTGGATGGACACGTCCATTATCATGAGAATGCTTGTTGCCAGTACAAGACATCCTCTCCAGTAGCCAGAAGGACTTTATGAGATGCTCCTATCAGGCTAAATGAGCGTTTCACGTCCTGGGTACAACAACAAAGTCTTGCCTCCAAAGCTGTGTGCATCCTGATGCTCTTAGACTGTTTCCTCTGTCTGAAGACTGTGAGGTGCGCTCTCAATTTCACCAGGGTGCACACAGCAGCCATTAGTGTTTTCTACCTCTAATGGAGGGGCATTCAATTTTTCCCCCTCCCTTGATGGCCTGATTCTGGAAGGGCCTTATACATAAATACCCGCCCATTCAGCCCGTCACCCTTCAGTGGGACCACAAGCTAGTCCTTACCTCATTAATGAACTCTCCCTTTGAACCTCTGGCCTCCTGCCCTCTTTCTCTCCTCTCCATGAAGTTTGCTTTCCTCGTTGCCATTACTTCAGTGAAGAGGGTAGGTGAACTGTTGGCCATGATGGGAAATCCCTCCTTTCACCACATTCCGTAAATACAAGGTTTCAGTGCAACTACATTCCAGATTTCTTCCAAAAGTGGTTTCCCAATTCCACCTCAATCAACCCATCCATTTCTCTACCTTTTCCCCAAACCGCACGCCTCTCATGCGGAACAGCAACTCCATTCCCTCAATGTACATAGGGCCCTGGCCTTTTACCTACAAAGGATGAAGCCATTGCAAAAGTTGTCCAGGCTATTTGTTTCCATAGTGGAGAGCATTAAGGGACAGGCCATCTCCACTCGACAATGTCCAAGTAGGTCTCAGAATGTATTATACACTAATGCCAGTTGTTGGGATGATGCCCACCTGAGGGATATGAGTCCATTCCATGAAACTGCAAGCATCAACCACAGCGACACTCCACGACGTACCCCTGCGCACTATAGGTAAGGCAGCCACGTAGAGTTTGGTACACACCTTTTCCTCTCACTATACTCCAGTATATGATTCTATGATGACTGCCTTATTCGGTGCAACACTCCTCCATTCCATGGTTCTGTCATCTTCCTTGCTCCTGCCTCCTATATAGGTACTGCTTGTTAATCACTCTCAGTGGAATACAATAAGGACTAAAACGACAAGGAGTCCAGTGGCACCTTGAAGACTAACAGATTTATTTGAGCATAAGCTTTCGTGGGTAAAAAAGCCACTTCTTCAGAGGCACGGAGTGAAAATTACAGATGTAGGTATTGTTATACTGACACATGAAGAGAAGGGAATTACCTCACAAGTGGAGAACCAGTGTTGACAGGGCCAATACGATCAGGGTGGATGATGTAGTTCTAGATGTAGAACTACATCCACCCTGATTGTGTTAGCCCTGTCAACACTGGTTGACAATCTTTACTTGTGAGGTAACTCCGTTCTCTTCATGTGTCAGTATAACAATGCCTGCATCTGTAATTTTCACTCCGTGCCTCTGAAGAAGTGGATTTTTTACCCACGAAAGCTTATGCTCAAATAAATCTGTTCGTCTTTAAGGTGCCACTGGACTTTTTGTTGTTTTTGTGGATACAGACTAGCACGGCTACCCCTTGATACTTGACAATAGGGACTGTCACTCAAAGAAGAAGGGGAGATTACTTACCTGTAACTAGAGGTTCTTTGAGATATGTGGTCCCTATCTGTATTCCAAGTTCACTCTCCCACACCTCTGTTGGAGATCTGATATGTCTGCAGTTGAGAAGGAACTGGAGACGCGGTTGGTCTGTCCTACCCTTTATCGCCTCAGGCGAAACTACAGGGTTGTACAAGGACACACGAGCAGACTGACGGGTAATCCTACTTTGAAAAGCTCCCGTGCTGGGTGTATGCGCATAACCCTCAGTGGAATACAGTTTGGGACCACGTACCTTGAAGAAGCTCCAGTTACATGCTTCAGGGAATGAAGATATATCCCTATCTTACTGAATCCTGTTGTTGGATATTGGAGCAGACAAGATGCTCAGAGAAGATAGCACTTAAACAGATAGTGATCGTATGTTTCTGATGCTGTATTCCCCTTTGAAGCAGCAATGAGTTAAAGCATCTGCTGTGCTTTGTGTCTATTTTTATATTTTGTTCCATTTTCTCTTTTTGAGAAGATAAACCCAGTGAAAAATGAACCGAATAAGTTGAGCAGTTTTGATTTTCCCAGGATTCCTCCTCTATATATATATGACTTAGAGCTTCAGATAAAAAGTATAAATGCTAGGTATTAAAATTACATACATCTGACATATTTGGTGAGAGTTGAGCTCTGCTGTTTTCCTCTTTCCTTTCTCTAGTGGGTTTGCTTATTTGAGTTCTCCATTGCAAAGTGTTCCCCATTTAGCACTGACACCTTGCTTCCTCTGTCTCCCTGGAATCGCTTTGCCATTTAGCCTACAACTTTCCAGGCCTAGGCTCTAGAGCAGGGGTGGGCAAACTTTTTGGCCCGAGGGCCACATTGGGGTGCAAAACTGTATGGAGGGCCAGGTAAGGAAGGCTGTGCCTCCCCAAACAGCCTAGCCTCCGCTCCCTATCTGCCGCCTCCCACTTCCCTGACTTGCCCCCCTCTTGTCTCTGACTGCCCCCTCCCAGGACCCCATGCCAGAAACCACCACCACCACCCTGGGTCCCCGCCCTCTGTCCCACCCCACCTACCTGTTCCCCATCCCGAATGCCCCCACAACCTCTATCAACACCCCAGCTCCCTCACAGGCCCCTTGGGACTCCCACCTCTATCCAACCCGTCCCCTGCTCCCTGTCCCTTGACTGCCCCCCCTCCGAGAACCTCTGCTCCCTGTCCCCTAACTGCCCCCACCTGGGATCCCCACCTCCCATCCCCTTACCATGCAACACAGCAGGGGAGGGCTGGGGGCTTGCCTCCCCAGCTAGGAGCTCAAAGGCCAGGCAGGACGCACCTAAGGATCCTGGGAATTATAATCACTTCAGGGATGCAAGTTCTATTGCAAATTTTCATTTAGTTCCTGCATTTCATAACATTCTAAGTGTTTCCAACCTGGCTGGAACAGGCTACCCGTATTGGCTGAGATGGCCTTCAAAGGACTAGTAAGAAATAAGTGACCTACAACAAGAAGATCAAATGTTCTCATATCTTAATGTTTCATTAATCCTGCTGCACAGGGTGGACCTGCTCATCCTGTCCCTGTGAGGGCAAAAAATGAGGTTGAAAACCACATATTCTGTACCGCTGGGCAAGTTAAAGAAACTTTAGTGTCCCATGTTGGCACCATTTGCGCCTTTTACTAGTTTTCCCTCTGAGATCTTTCTCCCCTCCCTGCAGGGACGTTGAACGTGTTGATCAAACCTGGTGAGCATTTGCAACAGCCTCTGTCTGTAGTCTATCTGCATTTCTTTGATAACTTCTCCAGACTAACTTTATGTCCCCCTCCCCTCATCTTTGTTCTTCACTTGTCCAGAAAACACCAGAAATGAGTCCTGGGTGGATAGCCTGTCAGGTGTTTAGATTCATATGACTCTAATCAGGCAGCTCTTTCCATAGAAGGGCATTTAGGACTCAGTTTTATGTTTTGTAATGCACATCACAGTTCAAACTAACCCCCACTTTGTGAGTCATTTGTTTGAGAAACAAGAAACACATCCAGACTGGATATAAGGCATACATTTTTAACAGTGCGAGTAATGCTTGGAACAACTTACCAAGGGTCGTGGTGGATTCTCCTTCACTGACAATTTTTAAATCAAGATTGGATGTTTAAACCAAGATTGGGTCTGCTCTAGGCATTATTTTGGGGAAGTTCTGCAAGGGTTTATTCAGAGGATCAGACTAGATCAGGGATCGGCAACGTTAGCACGCAGGACCGCAGGGTAAGCACCCTTAGCGGTCCCCACCGCTTTGTTTACCTGCCGTTTCGCCGACTGCGGCTCCCACTGGCCACAATTCTCCGTCCCGGTCCAGTGGGAGCTGTGGGAACTGATCTGGTGCTGGCCACCACTTCCCGCAGTCCCCATTGGACCGGGACAGCGAACCCCAGCCAGTGGGAGCCGCGGTCGGCGAACTGCCAGGTAAACAAAGCAGCGGGGCCCACTAAGAGTGCTTACCCTGCGGTCCCGCGTGCCAATGTTGCCAATCCCTGGACTAGATGATCACAATGGTTCCATCTGGCCTTGGAATCTGTGAATGCTTCCAATTACAGGGAGCAATTTTACAAATTTAGTTGTTGCCAGTTTATTTTGAACTCTTTTCTTTTATGTTGGAGTATTTTGCGAAGTGTGAATGATATAGGAAAGTTCTGGTGTAGCTGTGCCATTTTAGCTAAAAATGGTATTAAAAAATACCTTGGGGATAGCAAGCAAGTAGAGCCTGGTGGAGGAAGGGTAAGGGTAGAGGTTCATTACTTGGCGAGAGAAGGTGAGAGTGATAGCAGGATGTTGGGAAACCAAAAGTCAGGTTGTCTTTCAGAGGAGGAATATGACATTTTCCATTGAGCCTCTGGCATCTGTTAGAGAGGCAAGATGGATGAGATTGAATGAACCTCTAGCGCAGTGGTCTTCAAACTGGGGTGCACGCACCCCCGGGGATGCGCGAGACCCCAGCGCTGCCGCCGAGCCTGCCCAGGAGACTGCTGAACTCCCGGGCGGGCTATTTTGGTCCCGCCGAAATGTTGCCGCGGAAAGCGGAAGCTTCCGCTTTCTGCAGCGGCATTTTGGCGGACACACCCTGGAGGGCCACGAGTGGCCATCAGGCCGCAGTAAGGGGCCGCAGCCTGAAAAGTTTGGGGACCCATGCTCTAGCGGAGTACAAGGCACACAGTGTGATAGGTTCTGCTGGCCCTTCAGGAGTTAGGGGGAGAACCCTAAGAGAAGAACCCAAGAGATGTGTTGGACAAGCAGCTGAGCTGAACAAATAGATTTTTTAAAAAATGTTTTGCTGCTTTTCTCCAGAAAACTTTTTTGTTCTAGTCTGTCAGTAGTAAGTTTCTGCTGGATGATTGTCCTTTCTGAAACAGAGATGTAGAATATCTGACCTGCTTTCCTGCCGGGCTTCTCAGTATTGCATTGAATTAAACTGTTTTCACTCCTGCAGTTTTTTCCAATAGCCATTTCTAATGGAGTCCATACGAAGACTTCAAAAACCACTGTACGAGTCTAGCCAAAGTGAGTTTCCTAGTGCTAAGGTTAGAGCTTTATAATCAGAAGCTGCTGTGCAGAGCTGGGAAAATTAGCCCAGTGAGGTGAGATATGGGATTTCCCTTTGCTGTCTGTCACTCTGCTTACTAGCATCAGGAAATCTTGTCTCCTAGCATTGAAAGATTAATCAAGGCTGCGAGACACAAGCAGACTTTTCTGTCCCTCAGTCTCTTGGCAGCAGAAAATCAAGATCTCCCCACATTAGTCCCTAAGGGCATAAAATCCTAACACCAAAGAGTGAGAAAAACATAAGGCAAGCAGATAAACTCTGCAAGCTTCTGTGTCGAATTTGAAAACTTCAGGTCCCTGAAGTACAGTGCTAACAGTTTTATAATGCCTGCCTAGTTTTGGAGGGAAGGGGTGGTGAACTATAGTGCTCGTCAGCTTAGAGTGATCACAGCCAGGATTTGGGCAGGTGGGGTTGGGAGGGAAGAATTTAATTATTTTCAGTTTCCAAATTTATCCATCACTCCCCCAAAGTGCATGAGCCAGCATGCCTCCAGCGACTGACACCTGACAGGAATGTGGATAAGACTGCTTGTCCTGCTACACTGTTATTGGCACTTTCTAAGCTGCTCATCCCATGGAATACACGGCTGCTTATCCCATGGCTTTGCATGGTTCTGGTTGATTTTCACCTTTTCTGTATGCAGAAGTATGATGCTGTTATGGTTCCACTGAGCTGCAACCTTTATTGGCTCTTGGGGGTAGAGGGTAGACTACATTTGTTTAAGTTTTATCGTATTTTATCTGGCCCATATTTAAATCTTCCAAAGCATATACCTGCAAGAAGCAAGAAAAAAGGCTTAGTTACCCCTTTGTACTCTCACGAAAAAGAAATACTGTAGTGTTAGAGGATTATGGGGACATGGGGCCTTTCACCTCTAGGTCGCTGTTTCAAATATGGGCAAGACTGGTAGTAAACAAAAGCTTCATCATCCAACAGCTCTTTGGCCTTCTTCCACTGAGTTGGGAGTCTCAGACCAGTTCCTAGTGCACCCCTCAATTGAACAGAAGGGTAAAATTGTCAAAGTCACGTGACTTAGGCTATGTCCACACTAGCACTTACTGTGGTGTGACTTATCTCGGTTAGGGCTGTGAAAGCCTCCCGAACGATGTAAGTTACACCAACCTAAGCACCGGGTAGACAGCGCTGTTGGTGGGTTACATGAGGGAGCTTTTAGCGGTGCAAGCTGCATCAGTGCAGCTCCATCACTGTAAACTCTCTACTGCAGCTGTAGCTTGAGTCCCACTGAGAATGGGATAGCTGCCTAAGTCACTTGGGGTAAAATTTCAAAAGCGCCTAAGGGCTTGGTTACACTTACAGCTTTATAGAGGTTTTGGTTATACCTGTCCTCGTATACAGCAATAGGGATAGCGCTATAGCGTGTCCACACTGAGACCCACCAGCGGTATAGTGTGGCCACATTTGCGGCACTTGCAGTGGCACGGGGAGTGGTGCATTATGGGCAGCTATCCCAGCATTCAGCTGGGTGCAACGTGCTTTTCAAACGAGGGGGGTGAGGGGGAACGTGTTGTGTGTATGTGGAGGGAGAGAGTTCGTGCTTCTGAGAGCCTGTCAGTAAGTGTCCTTTGACAGAGAAGACTAGCAGGCTTTGTATTTCACACAATACATTTGCATTGTTTATCTGCTGAGTTAAGAGAGAAACTCTGAAAATGTACTTCCGCATTCCTCCAGCCCAATTCAAAACAAAGGGAAGAGACTTCAATTGCCTTAAATGGCTCCAGGCGTCTGGAGAGATCACTCGTAGCGCTTGGAGTGTTAATGCTTGTTCACCCTTGCGATAATATGGATCACTGAATACGCTTTAGCTGTTAATCCTCTGGGAAGGGAGGATTACCAGGATCGGTATAACTGTGGGTTTTGTAGCGCTCTACGTGCCTCACCAGTCTGGATGGGCTTTATAGCGCTATAAAGTGCCAGTGTAATCAAGGCCTCAGTCTTAGTAGAGGCCAGTGATTGAATCGCAAATGGGAGACTCAATCTCTTATCATCTTTAGAGGTGAAACACAGGGGTGTGGTTGGAAAGGGAAGCTTGCCCTGTCTCTGCCTGTGTTCTGTTGTCTAGGGAATAACTGCAGTGAACCCCCTTTCACTAGCACTTAGTTCACCTGCAAAGGCAGACTGTAATATCAGCACTTGTCTTCCTACAGCGAATGGCTTCTAATTGTTTTTTCTTCCATTTCTCTCCTCTCTTTCTGTTCTTGATCCAAGGAATTGTGGGAATGTGTTTTGCTCTAGTTGCTGTAATCAGAAGGTGCCAGTTCCCAGTCAACAGCTCTTTGAACCCAGCAGAGTCTGCAAATCTTGCTACAGCAGCTTGCATCCCAGTAGTTCCAGCCTTGATCTTGAACTGGATAAACCCATTGCTGCCTCTTCCAATTGAAACTCCAGCCTAGAAGGAAGAGTGAAAGAGACCACGCTGACTCTTCTCCTAAACAGACATGCTTGGTGGACAGAGAGGCTGGTGGGACTGGAGGAGCCATGCACTTTGGAGTTCGGGCATGGATCACTGCTCAGAGGGACAGAACTGCAGGACGTACCACTAGATTGTGGAATTCTTCTTTTCCAGCTATTCCCTCCTTTCCTTTTTAGAGAGAGAGGGAGAGAGAGAGAGAGAGAGTGTGTGTGTGTGCGCACGCGTGTGTGTGTGTGTATGTCTTTTGGGGGGTTTTCTGGAAGACTGGGGAAGTGGGAAAGCGGCTGGGGCCAGGACCACGTCTCCTTCATGCTTCTAGCTGCACCACCATTGAATTGTGCTGCAGACAGACGTCTCAATTTTATGGAGGAAAGGAGAGGAGGGGAATCAGTCCAGAGACAGCGTACTGAGTGTGAATACCTTTAGTGTCAGTGCTAGTGCTTTCAGTCACTCCTATTACTTCCAAACAGGAAACTGCTGTTTGGGAAACTGTTGCTGCTAGAAAAAACGGGGAATCCCTTTCCCAAGAGAGCACTCTCCCTCTGTTCTGAGAGTGGGTTTAGATAGCCTCACTGTGTGAAAGGGGAATCAATCACCGATTACCATACTCAGCGGCTCTGTATTTACATATGTAATCCACATGTTTTATTGCCATTAGCCAAGCCAGCTGTGGCTTTGAGTGGAAACACCTGGACACTTTGGCTAAGGAAAGTGTGTGCTTGTTTGAGGAAAGTGAAAGGGACGGGCATTGAATGGCTTCCTGTTCAGGACTGGTTTTACACTGGTGCTTCTATGTAAAGTTCTGTAAATGTAACTCAACATAAAGAAAGCAGCGTTGGGGAAGTTCAGAGACCCATTTTTTTAGACTAGTTTATCCAGAATGCAGAGCTGGTTCATTGATGGGGCACTTGTGGTGGTGCATTCAGTACTGAATGTCATACTGATGATCAGACTCACACTTTAATGAGAGATTTCAAAGCAACTAGAGAATGGCTGTGATATCTTGCAGAGTAAAATTTCACTGGCCTGAGGCTGCCAGTTAGTGAAAATAAATACATTGATGTTTGCCATGTCTGTGGAACATTTCCTCCTTTTCATTCTGTGCTTTGTATACTCTAGACATGATAATCCCCATCAAGCATGTAACCAAGAACCAAAACAAACCATGGATTTCCCTCTCTAATTTGAAAGCCATTTTTTAAATCACCTCATTAACTTGTGAGTCTCTTGAATATCTATTTCTTAATGAGAACAGTTGGTACCCACACATATCCTTTTCCTTTTGATACAGTATGCTTAATGCAGTTTGGGGGAGGAAGAAAAGTACATTATAAAGTATAATATTTTGTTTAGGGTAAGCTGTGACAGCTTCTACTTCTGACATGTTCAAGTAGAACAAATTCCCTTGGAGTATGTAAAAGTTTTTGAGTACAAAGGTGCAAGGAATTATAATAGGTCTTGGGCTAGAGAGGTATTTGCCCTCAGTAAAACATCTAAATGACGTCTTCTAGAGTGAACTTCACAAAGAGAGAAGCATCTCTGAATACCTGGTAAGGCCTTAGAGGATAGACATGTCAAGGTATTATGTTCTTGATGTCTGAACTTTCCACACCGCTGTAGTGTAAGCTGAAGATTTACAAGATGAAAATGAATGTTCCAAGATGCTGGTTTAGCATAGGAGCCCATGTGCTTAGTGCTCTGGATGTCTGGTGACAGTGCGCTTTGTCCTCCTCCCTGGTATGTGTTTTGAAACACTTGGAAATCATCAGCAGGGGAAAAGCAAAGAAAAATCTAGGGTCTCCAATTCAAGTTTTATCAAAAATGAATTATTCCTGGGAAAATGCAGTAAAAATATTGACTAGAATTCCTACAGCGGTTACAATTCCAGGTACAGCTGAGAAGGTTGGAACAGAAACCAGGGTAATAGACAGCTACTATCTCTCTAGCTTTTCCTTTCAGGCTGGTGGTTAGAAGCTTGACTTTAGTGGACATGGTGTAGTTCTACACACTAACATTGTGTGGTTTTGTGGTGCAGAACCAGGAATGAGTCGGATTCTGCAGTTCCTAATGACAGGTGCCAAGAGGTTATGATACGGGTTTTTTGGGTATGTGATACATAGTGTGAATAAATGCTTGCAGCTCTTAGTCTTTTTTGATCAATGAAGCACTTTTTTATTAATATTATTTTTCTTTGTATGTAAAGGGGGAACCGATATCTCTCCATAGCTGTACATATAACCCTTCTCTCCTAAGGAGGAGTAAAGTGCTCCTATATTTTTCATTTTTGTCAAAGCAAGAAGTAAATACTTTAGGATTGTTAAATATATAAATAAAGGTAAATAAAGTTTAGAGTTTTGCATGGGACTGTTTGCTAATACACTTCCTAATTTATTTTTCTTGCTGTTCTTCGTAGGTGAAATATTTGAGGTTCATCAAACACCAAGAGACCTTTCATAAAGGAGCTTGTCATAAGCCTCCTCTTGCTTTCTTTTCCATGGAGAGTCTTTGCAAGGAGCACACTGGTGCTCTTAAATTTAGAAGAAAAATATTAAACTTGTGTTTTCATACCAGAAAAACGATGGAGCATCAGGTATTGTTCCATAACAATCAATACAGTTTTCCCTTGGGCAGGAGTACTGTGTGTTAAGAGAATTAAAACTACCTTTGTACCTCAGATTTCTCTTACCCTGAATGGACCATCAGATTTCAGAGTTTGAGCCAATAACTTTATTACCACAACCACATCAGTGTAGAATGGTCACCAGGGTTTTCACATCCGGTTTCAGTGAGGTTTGGAAACAGGAGATCTGGGCATTTCTACCCTCTGCGGCAACCATGCTGTAACATTTATGGTGCGACAATGTTGGTGGGAAAGTTAAAAGCTTAGTTCTTACTTGCAACCTTTCTCCTTATTCTCAGGGTTGATGATGCACCTGTGGCTCTTTGGGAACAACCCAAACTGACTCTGCTTTAATGCTGAAAACGCTCTTAATCGCTCCCAAAAGTGGAGAATTCACCAGCTAGTTCTGCAACTCTAACCTACCCAGGGGCCTGAGTGGTGTTCCTCCGTTGGGCAACTAGTTCATTTCGGCACCCTAGGCTTACATACACACCTGGTCACTTTCCATCACACAAACTTATATTCCTTGTGTTATGTTTTGTCTTCCATATTTTAAGTCACAGAAGGGATTATTTTATTGAAGCCTCTGGGAGACTGAAGTATTCTCTGAGCATCTCTTGGTTATTTAGGGACAGCCCTATTCTAGTCAGACTGGTGGTGCACCGTTGTTTTATAAGCTTTTCTTATTGCCTTTTCTATGAAAATAAAATAATACTGCAGATTCTGGACAGAGCAGTGATCAGAACTATCGGCTGTGTCTCACAGAATATTGGGCACTGTTACAGGTACGTGTTTGTCACAGAGGTCATGGAGACCGTGACTTCTGCAGCAGCCAGTGGGCGTGGCTCGGGGACAGCCCCTGCACCAGTTACACTGGCCACTGCCCTACCACCGCCACCCCGTAGCAGCAGCAGCAGCAGAGTTTGAGTGTGGGAGGGGGCAGAGGATGGGGTGAGGCGGGTGCTTAGAGGCACTTACCTGGGGAGCTCTCTGGAAGCAGTGACATCCCCCTCACTCAGCTGCTAGGCAGAGGTATAACCAGGCAGCTCTCTGCCTGCAGGCATCTCCTCCCCCACAGCTCCCATTGGCCAAGGTTCCTGGCCAATGGTAGCTGCGAAGCTATTGCTCTGGGTTGAGGCAGCCCAGGGAGCTGCCTGACCATGCCTCCGCCTAGGAGCTGAGCGAGGGGAATGTTGATCTTCCAGCACCTGGGCTGCCCTCCCACAGCACCCCCAAGCAGTCCCCCCACCTCCCACAGCGCCCCCAAGCAGTCCCCCTACCT
>ML677420.1:1721341-1848782 GCA_007922305.1 Dermatemys mawii | reverse complement strand
CCCGAGCAATCCCCCCACCTCCCTCAAATTTTAGTCTGGGGCGTATAGTAAAAATTATGGACAGGTCACGGGCCGTGAATTTTGTTTACTGCCCATGACCTGTCCGTCACTTTTACTAAAAATACCCTGACTAAAATGTAGCTTTATGCACTCTTAATAATGAGTACGGGACCAGCAGGTTTTCAATTACACATCAGAATTTGCTTTTATTTAGCTCCGTTCATACTTGAGTTACTTCAGAATGCTTTTCCAGTAATGTATTGTTCTGTAATGCAATGACTGTAGGCTTTCTGTGCTTACCAACTACCAATCAATGGCCTGTTATCATTGGATGTTATTTTCTGGTGACGGAGAGACCATTGGACCGGACACTAGAATTATCCCTTATTGTCAGAAAGTGCCGGAGGATCTTTCATTTTCACCTGGAGTGACCCCAGAGTTGAGGAGAAGAGTCTTCAATTTAAAGAACCCAAAAGGACCTTCCAACTGGTTAGCTGTCCTTGACGCTGCATTGCCATCCTTGGAGAGTGGACACCTTCTCCTGAAGAGCATTCATTCCTTTTCCTCTTTGACAGAGCTCAGAAACAGCGTAAAAGTCCCAAATCAGCCCAAAGATACAGTAGTCATTATCACAATCTGTGCTGCAATTTTTTTAAAGGATGTACAAATATCCTTTGTAAGCATTGCTTGTGGAGAGGCGCCAAGCCATTCATTGGTGGCTATGGGAAAAGACAGTCTATCATATAAATGTAGAATTCATGACAAAGCAAGGTTATTATTGTGTCCAATTAGTGCAAAGCTTGGGTTTATGATCCACAGTTGAGGTTTGCTGGTGTGCTGGCCCCCACCCTGCCTCAGTGGCTACTGCCAATCATCATCTAGCCCCCTTTCACTGGGGCAGACTGCGGTCTGTACAAGCCAGTCATCATTGGCATGCACGTATCTGGTCCACCACTCCAGGCTCCGAATGAGACCTCTTCAGCTCTGGCTGGCCTTGAAATGCTCCCAGGCCAGGGACAAGGTCTTCACCATCCCTGACTCGGTCATCGCCTCCCTGAAGTGGTGGTCCTCCCCTAAGAACATGCTCCAAGGGGTTCCGTTCAGGGACAGGGCCCCATCACTGGAGCTGGTGTCCGACACCTCGGATCTGGGTTGTGGGGCCCATGTGGGTAGCTTTCAAATCCAGGGTCAGGGGTCTGTCCTTGACCCTACACATAAATGTAAAGGAGCTGCAGGTAGTACACCTGGGGTGCATGGCCTTCCGCTCCCATTTGAAAGGGAAGGTGGTCTGGGTCTTCATGGACAACATGGCCTCAGTGTTCTACATCAACAGGCAAGGCCAGGCTCAGTCCTCTGCCCTGTGCCATGAAGCCCTCAGACTGTTCCACATCCCACCCACCTTCTCTGTCGGAGTGGTCTGACAAGAAGGAACTGAGGGAAGTGGAGCACGCGGCACCTCTTCTAGCGCCAGGGCGGCGCCATTCCAGGGTGGCGCTCCCCCTGCGGGTACTGCTCACCTACTGTGGAATAGACATGAGCAACATCTCTCAAAGAACACCAGTTACGAAAGGTAACTGCCTTTTTTTCAGCGGAGTAGCACGGGACTGTGATTTGTCCCATTGCAAGTCATCCTATTGCTTCTAAAGCTGGGTATTACTCAGGGTGAAAAGGGTGGCAGAATCTGGCCCTCAGTGATGGAACTGAAGCTCTTTCTTTAGCTGAAGAGCGGATGGACCCAGGTTTTCATTCTGATTTGTGAGATCTCCTCTCTAAAGGGAGAAAGTGGCTGGGAAAGTATCCAGCAAATCGTTGCAGCATATTTCATACAGTTACATGTTTGGCCACAGAGGGGCAGTGTTGTCCCACCACTGAAAGGGAAGAATCAAGCCTAAAGACCCTTACTTAACACAACGGGGTCTGGTGATTGCTGCATGAGCCAGGAAACTGTAGGACTGTGTGAAGCTCTGCATGACCCATCCAAGTAAATAGCACATGGAGCCTGAAACCCCATGCAGCTGTGTTCAGAGGGAATTAACAAACGTGTATCTCTTAGGCCTGGGCTACACTGCTAATCACATAGCTGAAGTCGAAGTATCTTCGTTCGATTTACCGGGCTGTCCCCACAGTAGCAGGTCGACCGGGGCTGCTCCCCTGCTGACTCTGCTTACTCCTCCTGCCGAGGTGGAGTACAGGCGTTGATTTGGGGATTAATTTATCATGTCTAGATGAGATGCTATAAATCGATCCTTGATACATCAAGTGCTACCTGCCGATCCCCCCTTCCCTTAGAGGAGTGGTGGAAGATCTGTGGATTCCATGTACTCTAAGGCGATTTCTGGCAAGTGGAAGAAAATTTATGTTCTCTCTGGCTGCAAAGTCCAGCTGCAGTGAAATCCCCTGTAGCTCACAGAATCATAGAATATCAGGATTGGAAGGGACTCCAGGAGGTTTCTAGTCAAACCCCCTGCTCAAAACAGGACCAATCCTCAACTAAATCAACCCAGCCAGGGCTTTGTCAAGCCTGACAAAAACCTCTAAGGAAGGAGATTCTAGTACAATGGTCCCTTTTGTTTGGCCTGTGTGCGCCCTTTTCTTCTAGGAGCCTGTGAAAACTGCTGATTAAAGTGACTGAAAAATAGGTTCTTCAAGACAGTATTATCTATTCAGCCAGCAGAGAAAAGGTAAAATAACAAAAGACCTAAATGTCTGGGTTTTACCTAAATTTATTCTTTTTTCTTAGTCCAGACACCCTACTCCTGGCCTGGGAGAGACGGACAGACAGAGACAGCCCCTGGAGCATTCTCTGTGTGTCTCCCTGCTCCCCATCCCCCTTCCTCTCTAGGCCAAGGTTCTTAACTATGTATGGTCCTTCTTGAGGTCTTGCCTGTGGCCTTGGCAAAACAACTGCCTTAATTTGCTGGTGCCCAGAAAAGATCTTCCCAACAACCTAACCCACATTATCTTATCTCCCTTGAAGGTGTTTACCCCAGATGTCTGATCTCCACCATTCTTTCATTTCCTGGTGGCTATTCATAACAAGCCCTTTCCCTGGACTGTGTAGAAAGCCAGAATGATAGCACGCAGATAAACTGCGGCAGATGTATCCATACAAAATAATATGGTCATCTTTGTGTTCCACAGTAATGACACCTACATGTCTGCTCTGATGGTGTTTTATTGATTTTTAACCTAAAACTGGAATCCTCATGTCCTGTGTACTGCAGAACCATTAAGGCACACGTGCAAGGGAAATGAATGAGCTCTATGGAGGGCAAAGATTATTTTCCTTTACCAGGAGGAAGCAACTTTCTCATTCTGGACGCCTGGAGCAAGATTCCTAGTGTAGTGATTTGTCTCATCCCACAGTAGCTTTTGTAGAGTAGCTTCCTGGAACGAGCTTGACGTGTGCCGGTGCACGTCTGAGGCTTTGAATGTGGCAGCAACAAGTGACTATCCCAAAGGCAGAGAACCCCCCGGCTACCGTTTGTCATTACCTGTCATTGGCCAAGGAACAGCACGTCTCTGGTAACAAGGTAACTGTATTCAGAGGTACAGTCACTGGGCTGAGTATAGCAATGAGCACACTGCACAGCACTGTCATTTTGGGGTGGGGGAAAAGGCTATTGTCGGTGCAGTGTATTTATGATTTCTTCCCCACATCTGCCCTCTTTATAAGTTGAAGTTCATACACACCTGGTATGGAGAGGAGACCTGCTCTGTCTCATTCAAATATCGAGCACTAGATGTATTTTAATAAGACAAATGCCATGTGTACTGAACCTTTTCCCAATGCCTTTATTGCAGAATAGCCAAATCACTCAACCATCTTGTTCAATGAAATGGTGTCACATTTTAAGTTGTTTGCACTGCTTATAAATAATGACATCGGAAATGTAAGAGCTAAGCAATTTTATCAGCTACTTGATGTATTTGATCTCACCAAAGTTTGATTTTTAAACAGCACAGAGGGATAGGTTTGGCTCAGTACTGTCCCTTAATAATTCAACTTCTAATACACTAAAGCCCAGTCTACGCTACAGAGACCTAACTCTGTAAGCGTCTACGCTACAATGTAGCTCGCACCGATGCGCACTACACCCACTGAATAACTCTACTTCCGCCAGAGGTGTAGCGCGTAGGTCAATGTAGTTAGGTTGATGCAGTGTCATTGTAGACACGGTGCTGCTTACGCTGACTGTTACTTCCTATCAGTAACTGTCCCACAGTGCCCCACACTGGCAGTGAAGTTGGTGCAAGCACTGCAGGTGAGGATATGCACTATCGACTCAAGGAGCGTAATGTGTAAAACAAATTCCATTAGTGTGGTGGCTGGACACCGACATAACTTTGTAGTGTAGACTTGCCGTATGTTACTACTCTGTGGGAGGCTGTCTTGGGACAGGCATGTCTCAATAGCATCAAGTTTCTATTTAACAATTCCTTGTGTACCCTTCCTCACTAATAAAATGTAACCATTTATTTCAGACCCATCCACAGAGGAACTGGAACTCTGCTAAGCACCCCCCTAGAACCATGCTGACCCATATCTGTTCCTTTTTGGCTTTTCCTGGGAAAGAGGATCTCATCTTCCCTCATGTGGCCAGATGCTCAAACCATTACGTCTACTCCAGCCTCAGCTTCCTCAGAGGTGAGTGTCCTATTTTCCAAGGCCCCCCACCAAGAAGCATTCCCAGCATAAACTCCCCATGTTCAAGTCCAATTATCTTAAGTTAAAGCAAAAATTATTTGTAACAAGGAAGAAATTAAAGAGACAATCACAAGCACAGCTGGCCGAAATACACAATGGCTGGCTAGTTTGGCTATAGGTTTAGTTACAGGATAAGATACAGTTTTCATCTTAATATATATGGCCCTTTGTCCTACCCAGCTGCACTACTGCACTGAGCAACTGCTGAGTTGAGAAACCTGGTTACATGACAGTGTAGATGGGACTTATGTTCTCAGGTTATACTACAGCCTTGGAGCCAGATTCTTGTGGCTAAAGTGGCCAGTGGAGAATGCCCTTGAGGGGAACTCTCTTCTGACAGAGAGCTGCTGAAGGCAGCATTGCAGATGTAGGGTGTTGCAAAGTTAAAAAACCATTTTATAAACTTTTGCGACGTCTGTGTTTTAGACCAGGCTTCTGATGTAGCCTAGCTTTGTTTCCTTGTCTCCGTGTTGAAAAGAATACTCATTAGCACTTCCGAGTCTTCCCATTGAATTCATTATCTGCGTCTGACCACCAAGGGTTTGCCTAAAACATTCGAAGCACGTTTCTTTCCAGCGAGTATCGGTAATACTCAGAAGGTTTGTTCAAAGATGGCCCCTTTGTTTAGCATAACCCTAAATATTAAGCATCCTATAAGCAAATGCAATTTGTATTGGCCAGGATTGTCATCCAACTTCTCCTCCCAAGTGAGTTATGTATTTTCTCAGTTAGCTTCAGTTAAGTCAGAGCTTTCTTTCCAAAATGGGGTTTCTCTCATACACCAAGGAGGTATCCATGGAAGCTGCCTTGGCATCATAACAGCCAGCTTTCTCTTCTGAGTCTACTGGGCAGAGATCCTGTGTGCACCACCTGAGTAGGGAATGCAAATAACTTTTAACCGCCGCCATTGTACAGACAATTCTTGTTTCAACCTAACTCCTAGTCGTGTTCCAATCTCTAGAAAGGCATGCTGTGGACAGACAATCCCCAGCAACACCACGGAATGGCTCGATCAGATTTCACTGATACCACAGCAGGACTGTTACTTGTCTCCATCAGCAGCGGATGTTGAGGTCTGGATCTGTCACAGTAGAAGGTGGGACTGTCTACTACAGGGGTGGCCAACCTCAGCTTGAGAAGGAGCCAGAATTTACTGATGTACACTCCCAAAGAGCCACAGGAATACGTCAGCAGCCTCCCATCAGTTTCCCCGCATCCCCGCTCCCTGCACCTCCTGCCCACTGGCAGCCCTGCCAATCAGCTCCTCTCCTCCCTCCCCATCAGCTGTTTTGTGGTGTGCAGGAGGCTCTGGGAGAGAGAAGCAAGGGCATTGCAGGCTCAGGGGAGGGAGTTGGAAGGGATGGAGTGGGGGCAGGGCCTGTGGCAGAGCCAGCGGTTGAGCAGTGAGCACCCCCCGGTGCCTATACAAGGAGCCGCATATTAACTTCTGAAGAGCCGCATGTGGCTCGGGAGCCCACAGGTTGGCCACCCCTGGACTACCAGAAAGGGATCGGACCACATTAGTGTGGTGCGGAGCCTATCGAATCTACCTCGGGGATCATTTGGAAGAGGTGGCTGGGGAAAGAGGTTCTGTTTACCTCTGGGCTGTGTAGGTGTCTGTGGACGAGGTGTCAGGCCGGGCTGCGTGTTCGAGTAAGAGAGCCCCTGCGGAAAGCACACATCAGTGTAAATGTTCCCAGACTCCCATCCTAAGAGCAAAGTGCTATGGAAGGGGCGGGTGATCCTTACTCCAGCACAGTGCCTTGCTGGTACCTCCCTGAATCTCCTCCCGCTCCAGGAGGAGGCAGGGACCAGCATTCTTTACCCCACCATTGTTTACTAATCTCCTCCCGCTGAAACCTCCCCCAGGATCCCTGTGACTGAAGAGCCCAGGACTAATTCGGAGTCAGTGGATTGTTTGTCAGTCCCGGCATTACCTGTGTAGATCCTTGCCAGAGTGTAGGCGAAGTCCCTTGCTGCTAGCTCCATTGCAACTGCCCCCTTTGAGCCAACTCTTCGAGTGAACTGGCCAAGCCTGTGGAGAGCATCCTGGAGCAGCCGCACACAAGAGGCCAGTTCTGAAACACTGGACGCCAGTTCCAGCTTCCCCTGCAAAGAGAGAAGTTACAGGAAGTTCTCGAGGGCCTCCTGTAGGGAAACACAGCTGCTGAAATCCGAATGAAAGGGGTCGAACCGCTGCGATTCTCACTGAGGCTGCCACAGGGTAGCTAATACCGCGCCAGCCAACGCTGACCGAACGCTGCTCAGCCCATCACCACTGTGTCTGATCTGTCTTCCAGCCACATATTTCCACTGCCCTGAAGATGTTAGTGCCATGCTCAGGGCGTGACTGCGGCTCCTGCGCCCCTGGAGCTAAAAGGCCGGTTTGGAGAATCCGCTCCTTACAAGTCACACCTAGGTGGGAAGGCTCAAAGCAGCCAGGCCGGTGCCGGACACGGCCAGCAGGGCTCTGGTGGTTCCAAGCGGCTTTGCTGGCTCCTCTGATTAAGCTGCCGTTTTCCCAGTGGCCTAGCTGTGGAAAACGTGACGGGATGTCAGCCGTGAGAGCCCAATACTGCTCTACACTGGCTTCCTGCTAATACTACAGTGTGCACATGCCGCTGAGGTGTGGGGTAAGAGCAGTGTAGCCTTTAATCGGGGTTGCCCATGCTGCCGCACGGGGAGCTCTCAGAAGGGCTCCTGACTCACGTTCCATGTATTTGTATCCAGTATATCATGGTCATTCTAACCACTACGCCGTGCTACCGCTCCTGAGTGTGGATCTGCATTTCCATTGGCAGTGTGTGTGTGAAATCCGGGTCGCTCTGAAGTCACTGGGTGTTTTGACCTGGACCTCAGGGAAGCCAGGATTCCACATAGGGTCTCAGCTCAAGCATCTGGGATGCTGTTTTACAGAACTGTACATCTTTCCCCCAGCAGTTCTGCAATGTGTGCGTTTCTGCTGTAGTACAATATGACCAAAGGGTTACAATGGTTAGATATGCAAAGAGGAGCTGGTATTTTAGAGTAGCATTTTGTAGAAGCAAAACCAACACGGAGTCCTTGTGGCAACTTAGAGACGAACACATTGATTTGGGCATAAGCTTTCATGGGCTAGAACCCACTTCATCAGATGCATGGAGCGGAACATACAGTAGCAGGTATAAATACACAGCACATGAGAAGATGGGAGTTGCCTTACGAAGTGGGAGATCAGTCTAACAAGATAATTCAATTAACAGCAGGATACCAAGGGAGAAAAAATCACTTTTGTAACAGTAATGAGGGTGGCCCATTTCAAACAGTTGACAAGAAGGTGTGAGTACCAGTAGGGGGAAATTAGTATGGGGGGAAATTAGATTTTGTAAATACCCATCCACTCCCAGTCTTTATTTGGGCCTAATTTGATGGTGTCCAGTTTGCAAATTAATTCCAGTTCTGCAGTTTCATGTTGGAGTCTGTTTTTGAAGTTTTTGTTTTTGAAGAATTGCCACTTTTAGGTCTGTTACTGAGTGGCCAGAGAGGTTAAAGTGTTCTCCTACTGATTTTTGAATGTTATGATTCCTGATGTCAAATTTACGTCTATGCTTTTGCATAGAGACTCTCCTGGGAACATCCTCTCTGACACTGAAACTATTGAGTGCCACACGATGGGAAAGTCGAGTGGAGGTGATAAAGCCTATCCAACACCAAATTGGGAAGATAGAGGATGCCATAGTTGCCATTATGGAGGATAATGCTATGACAGGAACTGTTCATGGGAGAACAATGGCAGAGGAAAATGGAATCACCAGAAACATAACTTGAAATTTCTGTGTGGCTTAGTGTTGTGGCATGACATACTGTTGGAAATAAATGCTGTAAGCAAGAGATTCCAAGGTGTTGACCTTGATATATCTGGAGCAATGGAACAACTGGACAAAGCAAAGTCATACCTACAGTCTTACTGGTCAAATGAGGGATTTCAAAACATTCCGTAGAGTGCACAGAAGTCGTCAGAAGAACTTCACACTGAAGCTATTTTCCCACCCATTCAAGAATACAAGAGTCACCAAAGAAGACATTTTGATTACGAGGCACGGGATAATCCCATAAGAGACCCCAAACAACAATTCAAAGTTGAATTCTTTAACCAGGTGCTAGATTGTGCAATACAGTCAGTTGAAGAACATTTCATGTAGCTCAGGGAACACTGCAGTATATTTGGGATGTTGTATGTGTGACGGAGTCAGACCAGAAGGATATAGGAGAGTGCTGGAAGGCAGGTATATTAGTCTCAGGATGTGTAGGTCTCTGTTCCCTGGATAGCAAAACAAAGGCTACTCCAGGCCAATCAGGAAGCTTCTAGAAAGGAGTAGAAACAGCTAGCCTGATTGGGACACCTGAAGCCAATCAGGCACTGGCTGAAACCAGATAAAAACCTCCCAGTCAGTCAGGTGGGCTGTGGGTGTCAGGAGCTGTGGAAAGAGGTTGTGCTGTTGGTGAGACTGAGTGGTGGACAACATATCATACACAAGGAAGGAGGCCCTGAGGTAAGGGTGAAGTGGAGTTTGAAGAAGCGGGAACTGCTGTGGGGAAGTAGCCCAGGGAATTGTATTGTGTTTTGTGGATAAAAGGTTGGCCATCTTAGCTGATACTATTAGGGTCCCTGGGCTGGAGTCTGGAGTAGAGGGTGGGCCTGGGCTCCCCCCTTTCTGTCTCCCCTAATTACTTACTGAAGAAGGGAGGTCACTCTGGGGCCTGGATGAGTTTCTGAGGCCCCTAAATCTGCCAGGAAGCGCAGGACCCACAAATACAGATTCGGAACTTTGTCACATATGATATTCCAAAATTCTTCGCTATACCTGAAGAAGACCTACACCAGCAATGCAGGACACTAGAGACAATGCTGACACATGATGACATACGCGATATCGATGCGAGTGATTTAGGTGATGAACTGAAAGCCCTTTCAAGATATATTTCAATAGGATCATCTTCAAAGGCTGCTCTGGAATACATGTGCACAAATAAGATGACCACCCTTTTTCTAAATGCTTTTGTTGCTCTGCGCATACTTCTACCACTTCCTGTAACAACTGCCAATGGAGAACGCAGCTTCTCCAAGCTGAAGTTGTCAAAACGCATCTACGCTTCACAATGACACAGGCGAGGCTGGTCGGCCTCGCAACCATCTCAATAGAGCATGAGCTGCCCCAGACTGTGGACCTTCAGGAAGCAGTTCAGATCTTTGCAACCCAGAAGGCCCAGAAAGCACCACTTGGATTATTCAAACAGATAAAAATGTCAGTGTTTACTATGCAGACAAGAAAAGTTACATTTGCTGTTCAGGCATTTGAAAGTTAAGTGTTACTTAAAATTTTTGAACGAGGCATTTTAAGTTGTTAGTTCTCCTTTACTGGGGTAGGTAGCAGAGCAGCACCAGGAGAGGAGTAGAACAGGCAGAAGGCAGAACTGAGACCTTTCAAAGTTTTGGCCCGAGAGAGGGAATGGGGGGGTTTATCTGAGTTCCCCGACTCAGGTGCCAAAATGTTGTGGGCCGGGCCTGAAACCAGGATTCTGGTCTAGAAGCCTAGTCTAAGCAATGGTGCTTGGTACCTGGATGCAGGGAGGACCTGCTGTCTCCTGACTAGACAGATCTGAGCTTGGAAGCCCAAGTGGAATAAGCCTCGACAGACCCAGCCGGCTGCAGTATGGAGAGATGCAATGAATCGGCCATTTAGCCATGCTTTGTTTGGTGTCACTCGAACCTACTCCAATAGTGTCAAATGAAATGCAAAGCTGAGTGGGCTTTTTAAGGGTTTCAGTCCACCCCAGAGAAAGCCTAGGGGCATTTTTCACATTGTTTGTTGAGGTTCTTCTGCGGGCATGGGGAAGATTGACAGGAGAATTGGTTCAGTTAATCAAACCTTTTTCACCACCTACAGCTTAAGGATGCAGCGGATAAAGTAGTGCACAATTGTTGAAACCAGGAGCCATAGAGCTAGAGAGCTGTCAAATCCCCCTGGGGTCTTCCCCTTCCCAAATCACAGCCATAAAAACAGAACATGGGGTGCCAGGTGCAGCAGCCTCATCGCTGAGTGAGAGTCGGGGCCATGCCTTGTTGGATGCCATCAGCTCAGCACTCTGAAGCCAGGGGTGTTCCCGGCAGGTCTTGCAGTAGGAGCAAGAAGCCAAGAACGAGGGTCCAGGGAGGTGGTACCTCTGGAGGATCAGTGTTGCTGTGAGTGAACATACCTGCACTGCAGAGCTGAATGCAGCTAGCACCTGGCCTTGGCTTTTGGCGAGAGAGCGCAGCACGTCAAGGGAGAGGATATTTGTCGTTCCCTCCCAGATGGTCAGCACCTGGGAAGGGGGAGGGACAGGCAGGAAAAGCAGCCGTTATTTAGATTTCTTACCAATAAGAGGAGCTCTCAGACTGGTCTGCTCCACACATCCCGTAGTTACCAAAGGGTAGAGCTGCCGGGCACGGAGTCAGGGGATTGGATGAGCAAGGAGAAGTGGAACTGCTGAGCCAGAAAGAGCACATGGAAGGGCCCATCAGGACGAGAAGAACAATGACAGACTGCTCCGTTCTCTCCCAGGGTTCGAACTCTGTAGTGATGTGGCTGAGGGGAGCCCGGCAGAGAACAGCCATGACATTCGGCAGGTGCGGAAGGCCTGGCTGCATGAGCGCACACATTTGGCAATCTGTCTTTGGCAGAGAGCCATGCAGCGGGGCAGCACCGCCAAGGGAATGCCTGAGGGGCCCCACGTGAGGAGCTACGGAGAAGAACTGTTGTGCTTTGCTCGTGTTTTATTACCTGGGCATCTCGAAGTGCGACTGGCAAGCCTGTGTCCTCCATGTAGCCCTGCCCTCCAAAACACTCCAGTCCCTCAGAAATAACAGCAATTGCCTGCAGAACACAGAGGATTTGAACTACAAGATCCAAATTACCCAGATGGAGAAATTGCTCAGGCTGTCCTCCATGCTAATTACCATGTTGCAGCCAAACCGTTTTGGGTGTTGATCCTGTGGGGAAGAGGTTAAGTGGGCGATTCATTACCCTACATGCACATAAAGGGTTTTGGAGGGACTCTCTGGGGAGAGGATGTAGGGCAGTGGTTCCCAATCAGGGGTTCACGGACCCCTAGGGAAGGAGAGGTCTTCCGGGGTGGGGGGTACATCAACTCATCTAGATATTTGCCTAGTTTTACAAGAGGCTACATAAAAAGCACTAGCAAAGTCAGTACAAATGAAAATGTCATAATTACTGGTTTATACTGCTCTATGTACTATACACTGAAATGTAAGTACAATATTTATATTCCCATTGATTTATAATTATGGTCAAAATGAGAAAGTACATTTTCAGTAACTGTGGCTGGGACACTTTTGTATTTTATGTCTGATTTTGTAAACAAGTAGTTTTTATTTAAGTGAGGTGACACTTGAGCTATGCAAGACAAACCGGACCCTGGAAAGGGGCGCAGTGGTCTGAAAAGGTTGAGAGCTGCTGATCTAGGGTGTGGGCTGAGCAGTTGAACCTGGCGAGCGGGCTTGACAGGAGTCTCATAACATCTTAGTGAGGACTTCTATGTTAATAAAGCCAAACCCCTGGGAGGAGACAAGTGTGGGTTTTACACGGTACATGAAATGAACTGTGTGTAGAGCAGGTTGGGAAAGGCGTCTGCTCAAAGGGCCACTTGGTCAAATCTTGAAATTCAGCAGCTTATAGTGTCAAGTGTGAGAGGCCAGCAAGTTGCCCCGAGAAGCAGAGAGTAATCCACGTGCTCCATTAATAAATAATACAAAAAATAGTGCTTGGAAGTAAAGAAATTTGTTTCAAGACAAACACATGACCTCCTTCCCCGCCTGGATAAGTGGATCCAGTCAAACTTCTGCACACATTTAGAGAGAGAGAGAAACAGCAGGAGAGACCTCTAGAGTTAAGGCTGAAACTGAATTTCTACACAAACCCAAGCCCCTTTTTCAATTGCTCATAACTGTAGGGAACAAATTCCCTTTGGGGAGTGAATTGTCTTTGCTTGGTCTCTGCTCAAAGGACAATTCTCTTCATTAGTTTGAGCAAAATCTTTTCAGCCAGGTGTGTATACACTTTAAAAAACCCCACATCACTGTTCCATCTGTTCGGATCAGAAATGTGACATGTACCTCATTCACCCATCAGGGACTGAAACACGCCGCTCCCCTGCCGTGTAGCTGACCTCCAGTCCACACAGCAGAGCAGTTAATTAACTCACCTGCCCTGGCCGGCAGCATCGTTCCTTTGTTCTGCTAGCCTGGCAGGAGCAGGTTTTCCTCTTCCTACCCCAAGCCCTGGACACTGTATTGCTGCTGCCATTTGTGTTCTCCCTGTAACTCATTCCTCCATCCAGCCCATGTCCACCAGACATTCCTCCGTCCATGCGCTTCTAGGGGGAATAGCCCTGCACTCGTCTGCTGGCTGGTCAATCCAGGCTGCTGCAGAGAGGCTGGATTCCTGCTCAGCTCAAATCCTGCCGGAGTCCATGTCACATCCCCTGTCTAATATGCCAGGAATCAATCCCAGGCTGATCGAATGTGGCCACCAATACCTGTTTCCCAGTGTAGAGCTTCGCGACTGGCGTCAGCAGCCTGAGAAGATGCAGATCCTGCTCACTGGCCATCTTGGTCTCCTCTAATCCCAGCAGCCTGGCTAGCTCCATGAGCATGAGAAAGGCCCCTCGAGTTTCCACCTGCAGGGAAAGGAGAAGCAAGGAGCACTCACCTGCAATCCCTATGGGCACAGGCCTTCATCAACCACATTCCCATGAGAATTACCTTGAATCACTACCACACCCCTGCCAACGCTGCAGAGGCCCGGGCTGCTCTGCCCAGTCTCACAGTCCCCACAGAGTTTAAATACTAGAGCCCCATGTACTGCACCTGGGATGCCACCAGTTGTTCACAGACCATTCTGGGCATGGCAGAAACCCACTGAGGGATGCTCTGTCCACCTCTGCTGGTGGCTGGGTCTCCTGTCAGCGTTAACGAGCCCACTCTGGCCTTGGCTTATGGAGCTGGGTCTTTTAGCTCAGGCCTCTGAGGCTCATGCTTTGAGATCCAGAGGTCCCAGGCTCAATTACACGTCCAGAGGCAAAGTCCAACATGCGCTTAGCTTACACTGGCATCCATGCGCTTCTAGGGGGAATAGCCCTGCACTTGTCTGCTGGCTGGTCAATCCAGGCTCCTGCAGAGAGGCTGGATTCCTGCTCAGCTCAAATCCTGCCGGAGTCCATGTCACATCCCCTGTCTAATATGCCAGGGATCGATACTAGCCAGTCCTGGCAGCCCTTGTGCCTACAGCAGATTTGAGAGCAGCAGTAACAAAACTCCACAGAGGTCTGACCAGTCTGGTTATGAACCACAGTGGCTGGCTGGCCCTGCTGATTAACAGCTTCCTGTCCCAGTGGGGAATCTTTGCCTTGGCGTATGAGTGAGCAAGCGCGAGGAAGCCTTACCTCCAGCCGGGCCATGGTTTGCATGTGCAAGGGATGGTCCTTGATGAGCTTCCCAAAGACAACCCGCTTGCCGGCATACTCCCTGGCCAGGTTAATCACCCTAGGGACGAACGGGCAGTCAGGCAAGGAGGGTGAGTGGCTGCAGCCTCTACATTCCCATCTATATTAAACCCATTTCCTAACTTCCCCTCTGAGCCATTCACAGCTTGGGGATACAGAATAACCCTGCCCGGGCAGCTGGAAGTGACACTGTATTGTCAGCCTAGGAGACAGCTAACCCCCAGCACTGCTCACTTTCCCCCATCACCCCAGCAAACCTCTTCCCCCTCCCCGGCCTGTTGTCAAGTGCTGGAGGCTGGAACGCTGTTGCCTTGGTGATACTGTTTAGGCTGCTCAGTGCATCTGTCCTTGGACTAGCAGCCAATGCGGCCGGTTAATTTAGCAGACCTCAGTGTCACTTATAAAGGGAACACACAGGCATGTGGTGACCGAGGCACTCGGCCTGGTGTATTGCACCTGGCTCCGGGGTCACAGGTGTGCTAACATCAGTGCCTATGGCAATGAGTAGTAAGTCAACTGCAAGAGACTCTGGGTCCCCTAGGCCACACGAAGGGTTAAGGCGAGAGACCTTGACATTTATAGCCTAGGACAGACAGACAACTTCCGTACCCGCCTGCCAGTTTCATGACATGTTTGTTACCTCCCCTTGTGCCTGAGCTCTCAGACACAACATCCCTAGTCATTGTTCTGTTAAACCAGCTGCCCTTGTGCAAGATTGGGATGGAGTTGTACGAGCCTGCTGAACGGTAGTTGCGTAAATATTTAGTGTGTTATTCCCTTGCCAAACCAAGTCTGCTTTGGTTCACAGCCTTTGTTCAGGCCTCAAATCTGGCACCAGGCCCAGTGCTCCAGGCTCTCTCTCTATTACACCGCCTACCTCCCGGCTATCGTTAGTAATCCTGTTTAGCATGGTAGCGCCAAAGGCCCAGCTAAGAAGGGGGCCCCTGGTGCTAGGTGCTGTACTGAGTAGTGGACTGTCCCTGCCCTGAACACTGTCCGGTCTCAGTAGATCAGACAGATGCGGGCTGGGAGGAGGCAAAACAAGCCAGTGGAGCGAGCTGTGCACTAGCAGAAAGAGAGGGGGCAGGGCAGGGGAGAGGAGAGGAAGAGGCAGGCATGGAGTGCCGCTAAGGGAAAGAGAGGGTCAGGGAGGAGAGGGGAGACTTGGAGCGAACGACCCATCAGCACAGAGCAGAGAAAGTCAGCAGAGATCTTAGGGAATTAACTGCGATGTCCAGAGGTGGCTGCCTTAGCGGCTTCTGCCCAGGCCCACTGGAGTCTCTGGCTGTCTTCTCCCCCAGGCCGCCTGGGTCCTAGCACACAGTCTCTCTGTAGGATGTTTCTGGCCCCCAGTCTCAATGCCAGCTCAGCCAAGAATTGCCCAGGTGATGCTGGCACGATCCTCGATGAGGACAAGGGTCAGGGTTAGTTCTAGGGAGGCAAGGGCTTGGTTCAGTTACTGCTGCAACCATCCCTCGGGTCCTTGGGGAGCTCGTCATGATCTTTCCCTCCACACCTGCTAGTTCACCTCTTCCCACCACCTCCTGAGCTCCTACCCTGAGTGGATGCTGACAGCCTCCCTATCCCACCAGGAGGGAGAGCAGCGACAATCCCTGCTCTTGCGCTCCCTGGCTGTCCCAGCAACACCACGAGGAGAACCAGCCAGTCCCCGAGCCACTGCCGGCTCCCAGCCCCGCATGCCCCCGCCACGTTCGTCCCTGGAGCTCTGCACTCCTCCCTTCCCAGCCTCACCCCTGAGCTCGGGGGAGGTGACAGCAGCGTTTTCTCCCCACTGCCGGGGAGTGGAACCTCCCCTATCCCCCCAGTAGGATCCAGCTGGGCTCCCATGTATTCATAGGTGGCTGGTGCTCTGTTGTGCTGGATGCTTGTCGATCTCTGACGGGGGCCCTGGGGCGTTGCTATGACACCAACAGCAGCCAGAGTGGCTCAGGGTCTAGGCTGAGCTGCCACGTGTCCCACTGAATTGGGAGAGGGAGCAGCTGCCCGTAGAGCACTTGGGAGCCCCCAGGGGTGGAACGTCAATGGAGCTTTGTCAATTCACATTTCTTCCCCCGGAGAGCTACTGATGGGAGCCACGTCCATTTGGGGGCATTCTCTGCAACTCTCCAGACAGGAGGTTGCCCAGCAAGTGCGGCCTCTCGCAGAGGCTCTGCTGCACCATTGTCTGCCCTGCTGCAGTGCCTAGGACCTTCCTCTGCTAGGCACTTACAAATGCGGAGCTAAGAGGCGGACCCTGCGCCAAGCAGCTCACAAGCTGAGCCGACATTAGGAAGTCCTACGGGAAACAAAAACTGCAGCTAGGACGTTTGAAAGCCAGGATGTTGTGAGATAGAAACAGCCTTCTCCTCCCACTTCCCTGCATCACTTAGCTCCCGGCAGCATCGCCAAGCTGAGCCCCCTTGTCCGCGTGGGGCTTGGAGATCCATGCGGGCTCACCTCCTCATGCCGGCCACTGCAGAGATGACATTGTGGATCCTAGTGATGGTCAACATGTTGGCAAGGGAGGCCACACCCCGACCCTCCGCAGAGATCTGAAAGCGTCAAGGAATGAAGGCTAGAATAATTCCCCCATGAATCTCCTTGGGAGCGGAGTGTGTCAATGGGCTGGTGGAAATGGACTCTTCCCCGCGTCTCAGTCTGCCCCAGTCACCTGAAACATCTGACTTCTTGCCTTGAAACCCCCCCGGCTATGTCACCCTGGGTGTCTGTCAGCCCAGCCCATTGAGTAAGGGAGAGCTGCCCGAGCGAGTGGCTTGTGATCCCCCCACTGCTGCCCCTTGCATACCAGGTGTGCCCTGGATCCATCCAGCAGCAGCTCAGCTGTCGGCACCTGCCTGGTCCCCAGCTTCTCCTTTAGCCTTTGCACCTCAATGCCGTTCAGCCTCCCCTCCTTATCTCGCAGCTCCAGGAAGAACAGGGACAGGCCTCGGGAGCCCTACACAGAAGCACACGTCAGATCCCGTCGCTGCAGGGAGTTCTACGCAGGCTGAATGAAGAGGATTTGGCTGATGAAGAAGGGAAGGGGAGGAAAATAATTTACCTGCCACCTCCCCGGGCTCCACTGAGAAACTGACCTGTTCCACACGTCCCTGAGCATCCATGATCCTTGCCAGGGTCAGTGTCATGTCTGAGTCAGTGGCTGATGTAAACCATTTAAAGCCGTAGAGGCAATATGTGCCATCTGGCTGCTCTCTGGCAACGGACTCTGTGCCACGAGCTGCGGGAAAAGAGCACAAGAGCTTGACGTTAGGGGAAGCCGCAGTGACAGGCAAAGCTGGCTTGTGGGTTCAGCAGCATCTCTCTAAATCGCTCTACGCTGTCCAGATGAAACACGGATCAGTTGCTAACCCCCTTCACTGTCCTCGGGTGAAGTGCACCCTGAGTAAAATACTCACCCAGCTGGAGTGTGAGCAGCCCACAGCAACTGCTCCAGGCTAACAGCAAACACTGGTAGCACAATGGTCCAGCTCTCCTCAGCCGGGCGTTCTGAGAGCGCCCTGGAGAGCGAGGCTGACCCGGAGCCCGGGACAGCGGGCCCACGGCTGGCTGGGTGCGCTCCTGGAGAGTGGGGCTGGCGCACCGCCCGGAGCCCAAGACAGCAGCCGGCAGCTGGCTGGGCACTCCGCCCAGAGCCCAGGAGAAGCATGGCTGGTGGATGGCTGGGTTTCTGCCCGGGAGAGCGGGCCTGAGGCTTGCTCCCCGCGCTCCTCCAGCTCTGGGGATCAGGACTGCTGTTTTGCTGCTCTTCAGTGATGAGGGGCAGTTATTTTTAGCACCATCTTCAGGGAAGATTCTGCAGGCAAAACTCCACATTCTTAAGGTCTGACCTCACCACCCCTTCAATAGAGTTTATTTGAATATCTCTGAATTGTTAATTTCGTGAGCGTTCATGGCCCACCACAAGGCAGTCAGGGAGCGGGAAGTGGGAGGGGCTCGGAAAGGGGTGGGGCCAGGCTACCCAGCCCTCCATCCAGTTTCGCAACGCCGATGTGGCCCAAAAATTTGCCCACCCCTGCTCTAGACAGCTGAGTGGGTGTGTGGTGGTGGCCTGCAGGATCTGTTCTGTTGTGTGTTGGTGGCAATCGGAGACCATCGGGGGGACGGGGAGTGTCAGATGCCTGGTTTTCCTTGGTTTTAATCCACTACATGGTTCTGAAAACAGCCCCAATTGTTTCACGTTCTTGTTAACGCAGCCCACTGTGGTCTTATTGGCCTTGTCAGTTATTAAAGAAATGCAGCCATACAGAGACGCTTTCAACCTGTGACACCTACCGACATCAGAGCCTCCTTTGCGTTCCGTCATCCACTGGCCAGAGGTCCAGAACTTCCTGGGGTCGCGTGATGTCAGGTGGCCAAAAGCTTTCACGAGGGGCCCAGAAATACCCAGAGACTGGGGAGAAGAAAACCAAGAATTTCTGAAAAGATCCAGGAAGGCCAGCTACACATTTCACTGACTATGGTCATGGAGTCGGCAAGGAGAGGATTCCACCTTCCTCTGAGGCATCAGAGATCAGCCACAGCTAAAGACAGGACACCCAACAGGCTGGACCAGCACTCCGAGGTGGGACAGAGAATCCTCTTTCCAGATGCCTGGCTGCTGGGTCTTGCTCATGTGCTCAAGGTCACCCTGGTATCCAGAGTTGCGGTTGGAAAGGAGTTTTTCCCCAGGTGAGATTGGCAACAGCCATGGGTTTTTTCCCCACCTCCTTCTGCAGCATGGCACATGGATCACCTGCTGGGACCACCCGGGCATTCTCCACCTAATCAATGTCCTGCCACTGTAGGGCCTCGGGCACTGCTGGGACCTCAGTGTTTTCTGTTCTCACTGAGATGCACAATTTAGGACTGAAATGCTTTAGTCTAAGTAAAGTCTCCATAAAGGCATGTCTGGGTGTTGTTGGCGGCATGGGACGTACAGGAGGTCAGACTAGCTGAGGTCCCTTCTGGCCTTAAACACTGTGAAACAATTGCCTGAACAAGCTGCAGAGGGGCACCCGGGTCAGGACAGGCAAACGCCAGTCAGGGCAGGGAATCTTTCCACGTCCTGAATCCTGTGTCTCTGGTGACTGCTGCAGAGAGTCTTGGAACTGCCCAGTGTGTCTGTGGGGGAAGGCTGACAGATAAGATTCAGACTCTGTTACGTAGGTACATGTCCTGAGCGGTGCTGAGTGCTTTCAGCTCCCCCTGACTTACGCACCGCTAAATATTTGGCCCAAGAGTTTCCACAGCAGCCTGTGCACCAGAATACAATGTACATCCGCAGCACACAGCAAGCGGGAGAGGACAAGGCCCTGAGGGTTATTTGCTCTCTGTTCAAAGGCCAAGTTTTGCTGGTGGCCTCAGGGCTTGATTCTCCCTTTCTCTGTACCTTGTGTAAGCCCAGACATCTGTGCAAACCTGGCCAAATCCTTAGCCCAGGGAAGTCAATGGAACTCAGCCAATTACACCAGTTGAGGATCTGGCCTTGGCATTTAGCACCCACTTTGCACAAGTGTAAGCGACTGAACAAGTGGCAAGGAAATGGAGAATCAGGGACCTGCGGCCTTGAAGGCCATTTTTTGTGACTACAGTGGAACCCCGCTGTTGCGCGCCCCGCAATAACGTGAATTCGGATATAACGTGATCATTAGTTCGCTCTCCTTTTTGGATCTGGGGACACTGGCTCCTGGGGACCAAAAAACTGGATCGCAGAAAATGCGGGGTCGCGTTCTAGCCGGGTTACCATTTCAAGCCGGTCAGAGGCTGAGCACAGAGGACAGAGGCGAGAACCCCGAGGGTGCGCCAGGGCTGCAGGGTCGGCCCGGGATGAGCAGGAACTGAGCGCCGGGGACTCTCTTATGATCCCGGGCTGACCATGCAGCCCCGGTGCACTGCAGCAGTGACTCTCCTGAGAGTCCCCGGCGCTGAGCTCCTGCTCATCATAACGCTGTCCGCACCGGCGTGCAGGGTGGTGTAACTATGGCACTCAGGGTGTGATTATTCACACCCCTCAGGACTGTGGTTATACCAATGTCCTTTATAGCATAGACCAGGGCTGAGGCCCAGAACAGGGAACTGACTTACTCAGACCCCCAGACAGTCTGTGGCAGAGCCAGGCACAGAAACCAGCTCCTCTGGATCTAGTCCAGCACCCAAGCCATGACACCACACTGCCCCTGCAACGAATGCAGACTCCTGCGATGAACAGCCTGTGCTGATGAGTGACCAGCTGTATTCTTACCTCAATGACTTTAGCTGCTCCGTCAGTCATGGCGAGTGGGCAGGTGAAGAAGCCAGCGGAGGGCGCATATAAGTACAGCTTGGCAACCTGGTGCACACGGCTAGCAAAGAAAGAAATCAGGGATAAACAGGCCCCACAGCAATTCAGCCGTAGTGAGGAGAAAGGTTCCCAGTGGGTGCAACCATAAAAACTGGAGATTATCGGGGCCACCCAGCTGTGAGTAGAGAAGGAACCGTCTCCAACAGAGTAGGAGCCAGAGTCCTGGCCCGAGGCCTGACAGAACTGGGTCACAAATGAGCCCCGGGCTTGTGCCCTGGTAGGTAGCGTGCAGGGAGTGCAGTTCTAGAGCACGGTAATAACAGAGCTCTCTCTCTCGGGGCTGGAGCGCCTCAAAATTGCTGGTGAGCCAGATCCAGCCCTGTGTTACTCCAGTGCTGTGTGTGGGGAGGTGAGTTAGGCCTCCTGTGACATGCTGAACATCAACCTTCCAGGTTGAACCTGCAAGAGGCTCCCAGCACCATGCACAGGATTGGGCCTGGGCCCGTATAGTGGTTCTGATACCCATATGGTTACCTCCAGCTAGAGTATCGCCTCTCGTAAGCCTCAGCGATCAGCCCCTCCTCCGCTGCAATCTCCTTCATCCTCTTCCAGGCTGGGCAAGTGACAATGTGATCCACACGCCGCCCCCAAGCATCGTAGTGCTGCAGTGTAGGAGGATTCAACTCGCACTCACGCCCCAGGGCGTCAATCTCAGCGGCCACACGGGCCCCAAACCTCTCCAGATCCAGACTCACCTTCTCCAGCACCTGCAAGGCAGCCCCAAGGACACGCTCAGTGGGGTGAGGAACCTGCAGGCAGCCCCTGAAATGTCTGTCGAGGCAAAGGATGGAACCGGTTCCTGGATGACACTAACCATCTCTTTGCCCACCCTGTCCCCTCTGGCCTGCTCCTTCAGCGGCATCTCTTACGAGTCAGGACAGTCGCCTCTCCCTTAGCCTGGGATCAGAGTGTCACTCCACTGTCACACTGCCGCCACATCCTCCTCTCCTTTGGGAAGCAAATCACCCAGGGCCGCCCCAGAAGACAACAAGCCCTGAGAGAGCAGCACACAGACATTCATTTACTAGCAGCAGAGTCGGCCAGCACCATCTGCAGAGGAAGGAGCGGTTACCACTTTAGTCAACGAGGGAAGGAAGATGGCTCAGTAGTTTGGGCCCTAGCCTAGGACCTGTGGAACCCAGGTTCCATTCCCTGCTCTACCAGTGACTCCCTGTGTGGACCTGGCTCAGTCACTTTGCTCTGTGCCACCTACAACATGGGAATCTGCCCTACCTCACAGAAGTGTTGTGAGGCCAAGTACTACCACGCTTGTGAGACATGAGCGTAACAGGGGCCACAGAAGTACCTAAGACTTCTCCCTACTAAGAGCTGATCTTCTCTGTGCTCCTAACCCGGGGAGGGCAATCTTTTTGGTCTGAGGGCCACATCAGGTTTCCGAAATTGTATGGAGGGCTGGTTAGGGGAGGCTGTGCCTCCCAAACAGCCAGGCGTGGCCCAGCCCCCACGCTCTATCCAACCCTTCCCCTGCTTCTTGCTCCCTGATTCCTCCCCCGCTTCCCGCCGGGACTCCTGTCCCATCCACCTGTCCCTCTCTACCCCTGGAGCCCTCACCTCTGACTGCCCCCCACCGCCCCATCCAATCCCTCCTTTCATTCCTGACTGCTCCCCTCCACAGGGACCCCTGCCCCATCCAACCCCCCCTTCTCCCTGACCACTCCTGGAACTCCTGCCTCTGATGGTCCTCCAGCACCCAATCCAACTCCTGCTCTCCTTCCTGACTGCCCCTTGGGACCCCTGCGCCCATTCAACCCGCCTGTTTCCTGCTTCTGACTGCCCCGACCCCTACCCACACTGCTACCCCTTGACCACCAGCCTTCGTAAAGTAATCATTCCAGATTACTACATATTTAACTCACTGAAACAGACATTATTTTAAATTAACCAGTCACAGAGGTTTAGTGTGTTCATAACAATGTTCATTGCTTATAGAAAAAGGGAACAAACACTAATTTACTTTGTGTGATCTCCATAACATGTTTATGAAATGTCACCAACTTTAAAAAATATGTTTCCAAAGATTTTAGGCACTACAAAGGATTTTATATCTTACTAAGATACCGATTTTGCTGGAGGTTCTCTTAAAACTAGTTCATCAGATAGAAAGAAGTCAAGAAAGGGAAATGCTTTGTCCAGCTATCTGGAAGGAGAAAAGGATGGACAGGAAGACTTTGAAAGCAACTTTTTTTTTATTATAGTAATTAAAATATTTTAGACCAGGGTGGTCTTTTAAAGGATTTATTTAAAAAACTATATGTCTGAAGATTCAAGCATTTATGGCTAAAGATTGTGCATCTAAAAATCTATGCAAGGATTTTTTAGAGATGTGATTTTATAATCTTCATCAATTCACTAATGAAATGTTTTTAAAGCAATTTTTAAACTAAGGGCCTGTAGACTGACATGTTCTGATTAAATATTACAGTAATGCACAATTGTTTTTGTCAGTAAATTCAGAAACTGACAGGATATACCTGGGGGTTGGCAAATGCCTGTTAAATGGCTTTATTACCCCTTGAATGGCTCTTCAACAGTTTCAATGTTGTGCCAATAGGTCTGGCAGGATGGAGGCTACTAGATCCCCTTCTGCAGCAGCCAGCTGTGGAAGCCTCCGGAGAGGATCAGAACAGGGATAGGAAGAGCGGACACTAAGACTCAGTGGTGCCCCAAATTTTCAGGTGCCTGTGCAGCTGCATATGTTACCTATATCTAAGGACAGCCCTGAGTCTGGTATTTGTTTGGATGGGACATGCAGAGTTTCAGACATTCCTGTACAATCTCCTGTCTCATGCAGCAATCACCAGACCCCTGTTGCGTTAAGTATGGGGCTTTTAGGCTTGGATCTTCCCCTTCTTCAGGGGGCTTCAAAATATTCTTGACGCAGGTGTCAGTTAAGAAGGTGTTCATATTTAATCAGGGCATCCTTCTTCTCAAGCCTTCACCTGATCTGGCAGCAAGGTTGCAATGCTGTCTCTGTGACACTGCATCCTTCTCTTTAGCAACAGCACAGCTGTCAAAAAAGCAGCTATTGCAGTGTTACAGATACAGTACTATGGCTTTATCGCTGCGTCAAGCAAAAGAAGAGACCAAACAGTGACAGAAAGAGCTTCAGTTCCATCACTGAGGGCCAGATTCTGCCACCCTTTTCACCCTGAGTAATACCTAGCTTTAGAAGCAATAGGATGACTTGCTATGGAACAAATCACAGAGTCCAGCGCTACTCAGCATGGGTAACAATGGAAGGATCTGGCCTCAAACAGGGTGACCAGAAGTCACGATTTTATACGGACAGTCCTGATTTCTGGGTTTTTTTTTTTTAATTTAGGTTCCTATTACCCCCACCACCACCTGTCCAGACTTTTCACACTTGCTGTCCAGTCACCCTACCCCTAAAGCTGAAAAATGGCAGTAGTCTGTGGAGCCAGTGCATGTGCCCATTCGTAGGGGGGTACAGCTGGTGAAAGAAGTCACACCCCTATTCCTTCTCTGTCCCATCCCCAGACTTCACTGGGGGTTCCTACAGAGCTGAGCTCCATGGCACAGAGAGAACATCAATCACACTGCACAGAGCCTGCAAATCCAGCCCCCCTCTGCAGTGACCCCATACAATGCCAGGCCCCGGCCTTATTGTCCAAGGGCCAACGCAAAGCCTGGTGACTGATATTGCAGGAGGGCAGACACAAGAACTCCTGATCATTCATTCCAGTGGCAGACAGTGCCCTGCTTGTCGTTTCTTCAGCTTCGCACAACTCTGGTGTTCGATACAGCACAACAACGTCCACTACCAACCCTGTGCAACAGCCTGCAGCTACCAGAGCAGGCAGACAAGTTGTCCCACAACTGCCTGCACACGTGAGCACACAGCGGCACAAAGAGTTGTGGTGCTGTGAACCCTGGGATACATGCCTAGATAGCTGCATTGTTTGTCATAGCCAGGTGCAGCACTAGTGCTGGGGGTGGGGGGGGCATGACAACACAACAATGTGGTCGCCCTGTAACAGGTTAGGCTACCATGGGTTTACTTAGCCCCTGATTATTTACTCTGTGCTTGACATGCAGTGAAAGCATTGATAGCCTAACAGATAAGAAGAGTCATTTCTTACCCAAACCCACCCACAAGACTGTTAAACCCTTTTCACTTCTGGAACACGCTCATGTCCCATCTCCATTTTTCATCACAACTTCAAGACAAATGACTGCATAGTCAGGAAGCACCAGTAATCCACCTGTGCTTGATACATGGTTCTGCAATAAAGGAGCCTCGGGATTAGTGATACAGGAGACTCTCAATTATCCAGGATGATAGGGAAAAAATTAATCCTGGTTAATAAAATTCCGGATAATCACCATCCATAGCAAATATGGGGGGGGGGGGTTGGTTCACCAGCCACCTGCGCCAGAGGGAGGGGGTGTTGGTTCACTGGCTGCTCTGTGCCCTGGTGGGGTGTTGTTTTTTTTTAGTGCTTGGGGCGGCAACAAAACCAGAGCCAGCCCTGCGAGTTACGCGTATTTTTTTTTTTTTTGACATCCTGGTTAATCCACAACCTGGAGCAGCACCCCCGGCATTGCTAATTCCAGCACTTATACCCTGCGACGAGGCCCACAGATTGAAACGTGTCCACAGTCTCAGCAATAGGGGGTTGTACTGCACACACAACACATACACACACAGGTCAAACCTGGGGTGGCAGATGTGTTTTCAAGTAGCACTGAAGGAAAGCATCTTCTAGGTACTGATTTCCGATCCTGGGCTGGTCTTGGAAAAAGGTCCCAATTTCAGTCCTGGCAAAGGGCACCTTCAGCTGTTGCGAGGTGCATTTGTCCCAGGTCTCAGCTTTCTGACTCTGACCCACAGACATCTTGGTTCCTCTGCAGCTCAGCTTCAGGCACCGAGGCAGGAGGCAGCCCAGCGTCCACAGCTTGCGATTGGTGCCAGGGCTCCACGTTGATAAGTGCCTGATAAGCTGGACCCTGCAAAACATGACAGTGAGTTAGTCCAATGGCTCGTGTTCAGAACTGTGTCTGCATTTAATTGCAGGAGCCCTTCAGTAGCTCAGGATGCAACTCAAGGGACTCTTCTTGTTTTCCCACCCTCTGGGGTTGAGTTTCCAGCAGCTACAGGCTGCACAGTGGAGGAAAGTCAGAGGGAGGGAGGGAGGAGAGAGAAGCACCAATAAGGGTACATGTGTGCAACAGTTATTCTGCGTGTCTATCAAATCACGGATTTGAACCCGCCTATTTGCGACACTCCCAGAGCTGGGGACTACAGAGAATAATATGTGATGTGAGAGTCTGCAAATAATAATGCAAAGCACACACAATTAGAGAGCTGAGGAGGGGAAATACCACCACGGTACTGAGCGGAAACCCCATCCTCAGCATTAACTTGTTCCCAGGCCTGTTTCTTGGGGCTCTGTTGCGGTCGCACGGGTTTTTGTCTTTCCCTGTAAGCGTTCCCTAGCGGGGAATGAATTTGATGAGCCCACTCTGACTTCAGTCAAAAGGGAAAGGCCTTCATAGCCCGTTCCCCACTTAACTGACCTCCTGCCCAGGGATCTGGCCTGGTCAGCCGGGCCTGGAAAACAGGAAAGAGGTTTTTGGTGACATTGTTACTCCAGCACTCAGCAAGTGGTTCTAAATAACAGCCGAGCCTCAGTGTGTCCATTCCATCCGCGTTCTCCAGGCTCAGCACCCAGGGGCCCGGGGCTGCCTGCATTCACCCTGGGGTGCCTCGGGAAGACATGGAAGGAGCATTGGATCCTTTTGGCCCAGGGCGAGGATAAGGAATCTCACCCTAACGAGGGGATTTCAAGGGAGGGCGGCAGCCCAGTCCCACTGAAGCCCCTGGGAGGGAGCTGGGCAGCGGGAACCCGCCCGGGTTCCTCCGCAAACCCCCCCCCCCCCGCCTGCCCCACTCCTCACTCGTGCAACAGCCCCGCTCTCCTCGGAGCGCTCCCGAAGACCCTGTGCAAAGCGGGGAAGGGGGAGAAGAAGAAGGGGGAGAACGCGGGGTGCTGGGGGGCGATGGGAGGGTAAAGGGGGCTTGGCACGGGCCGCGGCGGGGGGCGAGGGACGGGGTGTGGGCTCCAAGTGCTGTGGGGGAGGGGTCGAATCACGGGTAGGGGAGGCGGGGGGAGGGGAGGGGACGCTGTGGCGGGGCCGGCGCTGGCCCGGGCGGGCTCGGCGGAGGGGCCAAAGGGCGCGCGGGCTCCGCTCTCGCTCGTTCGGTCCCGCGGCGGCGCCAGGCTCCCTCAGTCCCCGGTGAGGTACCGGCCGCGGGAGGGGCCCGGCCCATCGAGCCCCCCCCCCCGACCCTGACGGGGTGGTATCCCCCTGATCCCCGTCTGCCCCCCCCGAGCCTGAGGGGGCGGGATCCACTCGATCCCCGTCTGTCCCCCCTCACCCTGAGGGGGCGGGATCCACTCGATCCCCATCGGCTCCTCCCCCCCACGCTGAGGGGGCGGGATCCCCTCGATCCCCGTCTGCCCCCCCGACACCCTGACGGGGTGGGATCCCCCTGATCCCCGTCTGTCCCCCCCGAGCCTGAGGGGCGGGATCCCCTCGATCCCCGTCTGCCCTCCCCACAAACCCTGAGGGGGTGGGATCCCCCTGATCCAGATCTGTCCCCCACCATGCACACACTCTGAGGACATGGTATTTCCCTGATCCCTGTGGTCCCCCATACACACCCCAAGGGGGTGATAGTCCTAGATCCCCACCTGGCCCCACTCTACCGCACTGTGTGAGGGGGCAGTGTTCTCCCAGCTCCCCCTCTGCACACAAACCTGTACCTTGGATGGGAGCTCTACCTGGAGCCCCTTTCGTATGGAGCCCTCATTGCTGTGTTAATAGGGAGCCTGGTAGCCCTTCCTACTTTAATACTTGGCCTTGACAATCGGAAGAACTTCACAGAGGAATATTTAAAGGACTGGGATGATTTAGTTGGGGTTGGTCCTGCTCTGAGCAGGGGGTTGGACTCGATACCTCCTGAGGTCCCTTCCAACCCTGAGATTCTGTGATTCTGTGATTAATGATCTGTGATAGGATTAATTGCACCATCAGCAAGTTCGCGGATGACACTGAACTGGGGGAGAGGTAGATATGCTGGAGGGTAGGGGCAGGGTCTAGAGTGACTTAGACAAATTAGAGGATTGGGCCAAAAGAAATCTGATGAGGTTCAACAAGGCCAAATGCAGAGTCCTGCACTTAGGATGGAAGAATCCCAGGCACTGCTACAAGCTGGGGACTGACTGGCTAAACGGCAGTTCTGCAGAAAATGACCTGGGGATTATAGTGGATGAGAAGCTGGATATAAGTCAACAGTGTGCTCTCATTGCCAAGAAGGCCAATGGCATATTGGGCTGTATTAGTAGGAGCATTGCCAGCAGGTTCAGGGATGTGATTATTCCCCTGTATTCGGCACTGGTGAGTCTGCACCTTGAGTATTGTGTCCAGTTTTGTTTCCCACCCACTATGGAAGGGATGTGGACAAATTGGAGATAGTCCAACAGAGGGCAACAAAAATGATTAGGGGGGGGGGCACATGACTTTTGAGGAGAGGCTGAGGGAAATGGGGTTATTTAGTCTGCAGAAGAGAAGACTGCGGAAGGATTTGATAACAGCCTTCAGTTACCTGAAGGGGGTTCCAAAGAGGATGGAGCTCAGCTGTTTCAGTGGTGGCAGATGACAGAACAAGGAGTAATGGTCTCAAGTTGCAGAGGGGGAGGTTTAGGTTGGATATTATGAAACACTTTTCACTAGAAGGGTGGTGAAGCACTGGAATGGGTTACTGAAAGAGCTGGAATCTCCAGCCTTAGAGGTTTTTAAGGCCCAGCTTGACAAAGGCCTGGCTGGGATGACTTAGTTGGTATTGGTCCTGCTTTGAGCAGGGGCTTGGACTAGATACCTCCTGAGGTCTCTTCCAACCCTAATATTCTATTATTAAAATTCAAAATGATCAGGACATTTGGTCTGAAGTAAATAGGATGGAATTCAATAAGGACAAATGCAAAATACTCCACTTAGGGAGGAACAATTAGTTGCACACATACAAAATGGGAAATGACTGTCTAGAAAGGAGTACTGTGGAAAGGGATCTGGGGGTCATAGTGGGTCACAAGCTAAATATGAGTCAACAGTGTAATGCTGTTGCAAAAAAAGCAAACCTCGTTCTGGGATGTCTTAGCAGGAGAGTTGTAAGCAAGACACAAGAAGTAATTCTTCCATTTTACTCTGCACTGATTAGGCCTCAGCTGGAGTATTGTGTCCAGTTCTGGATGCCACATTTCAAGAAAGATGTGGAGAAATTGGAGAAAGTCCAGAGAACAGCAACAAAAATTATTAAAGGGCTAGAAAACATGACCTATGAGGGAAGATTGAAAAAATTGGGTTTGTTTCGCCTGGAAAAGAGACAACCGAGAGGGGACATGATAACCGTTTTCAAGTACATAAAATGTTGTGACACGGAAGAGGGAGAAAAATGGTTTTTCTTAACCTCTGAGGATAAGACAAGAAGCAATGAGCTTAAATTGCAGCAAGGGCGGTTTAGGTTGGACATTAAGAAAAACTTCCTAACTGTCAGAGTGATTAAGCACTGGAATAAATTCCCTGGGGAGGTTCTGGAATCTCCATCATTGGGGATTTTCAAGAGCAGGATGGAGAAACACCTCTCAGGGATGGTCTAGATAATACTTAGTCCTGCCTTGAGTTCAGGGCACTGGACTAGATGACCTCTTGAGGTCCCTTCCAGTTCCGTGATTTGTGATGCTCCTCTACCTTTGGGAAATGTAGTGAGGGTTAGTTTGTTCATGTTTGTCAAGAATTTTGAAGGTGAAAATGCTATATTATGAAGACATCTATATTATATACTAAGCAGGAAGGCTCAGATAAAATTTTCACTTGAAAGGGGATTAAATCCCTTTATTTCTATGGAAGATAAATGGGGATTATTATTATTTTAAAAATGTGTGGGATGTTTCAGATAGAGGCTTAAAATGGGTCAAGATTAATATTTTGCTCTTTTAAAAGCACAGTGCTCTTTGGATTGTTAAAACAGCTGTCTGGGAGTCGGCTCAGCACTTCTGAGCCGTAACCCTGTTGTGCGCACCTGCATGAGGATCAAAAGTGCCTCTGTCAAAGAGATAGCGAGCCGGATCCTCAGCTAATGTAAGTGTAGTCTCTGGAGCCACAACAATTTCCACCAGCTGTGGATCTGGCCGTGAATTTCCAGTACTGTTGACAGTTTGTTTATAGATAATGAGGGGTTCTTCCTGCCAAGTGAACTTCCAAACTGTGGCACAGAGGCACGTCAATCTGACACCGTTTAACTGTTCTGGCAAGAGCTCGGCTTTCAAACCTGGAGCGAGTTCTTATGCAGGCTGGTTCTTATGCTCAGGAAGTCGAGAAATCCCAGGGATCCTGTATTTGCCAGGTGGTTAATGTCTGTTTCTTTGCAGGTTCTAACTGCATGGGGAAGGCAGCACTTTGAGATTCTATGGCTTTGGCTCAGCTCTCTCACACTGGGCAGAAGCAGAAAACCTCCAAGGTACGTGATTTAGGCCTTAGTGGTACTGACCCACATGCTGGCTTAGTAGTACTCCACCCTGCAGAGCTGGAAACCTAGCTTTGATTACCCTTCCCATCCCTGGCTCCCAGGGCAGGCAGTGTGCTCAGTGCTGATTACACCATGTCTTTGTTGGCTTGTCTCCAGGCCAGGATAGCCTAGAAGATGCTGGCTACGCAGCCTGAGGATTTGTGTAGGCTGACCAGACAGCAAGTGTGAAAAAGCGGGACAGGGGTGGGGGGTAATAGGAGCCTATATAAGAAAAAGCCCCAAATATCAGGACTGTCCCTATAAAATCGGGACATCTGGTCTCCTAATTTGTAGGCAGATTGGTGTCTAGGTGCTGGATACTGGTGCTTGGCTATGTAAAACTCCTTGGGCATGCAGAGCTTCCTTAGAGGAGAAAAAGACAATGAACTGGTAGTGGGACTCCTTTTCACAGAGATTTTTCATACTGATACCAGGTGTCATGGAGACCAGAAGGGACCACTAGATCATCACCACTACTCGAAGTTTAGTATTCATAATTAAGGCTACGATGTGGTCATGGAGGTCACAGCAGTTACGGATGCCATGACTTTACCAGACCTCAGACTTCTTCAGCTGTTAGCAGCTGAAGCCCTGGCTGGGGCTGGAGCTGGGGCTACGCTCCCCACATAGCCCCACGGTGGGAGCTGCCGCCAGGGCCATGTGCCCCTACCCCACAGGGGTGGCTGCAGCTGGAGCTGTGCGCCTCTGCTGTGGCAGGTGTGGTTATTTTTAGTAAAAGCCACAGGCCCCATGAATTTTTATTTGTTGCCCATGAAAAAATCTTAGCCTTACTGATAATAAACAGAGTCCTAGGCATGGAAAAGTATAAGAAGAATCCCACTTTCTTTTAGAAACCAGATCCGCATATAACCTCTGGCTTTGTTGGAAGCCTGTCTGCAGGCTGCGTCTGCCTTCTGGACTCAAAATATCCGAGCAGTTGAGAAGCGCCCCACCTGGAAGAGTGCTGCTTTTCCAGTGTGTAGACATCAGAGCCCTGTTTTGTCAGGGACAAAACACCAGACCTGTGGAACTGTGGCAATAGTTCTCGGCCTGTGTGACAATGTATTAATACTGTCAGTGAAAGCTTTTGTGTAGCAATAAACTTTGGGCTAAGTGTGTTAGATGCTCCTTTAGCTACTTACACTTAGTCCACCAGTGTGTAAGTGAATAGCATACTCATTACGGATACCAAAATAAAGGGTAAAATTACCCTAATTTAGACTCCCTCTAAACTTGCTGATTCTCCCCTCTAGCTCTGGGCCTTTGCACTGGTCTAAAACCAATAATATTTTTGTCTTTCTCTTTTTTCAGGAATCAGAGTTGTTTCCACACAAAATTGCCACTGACCAGCAGTCCATAGTGCTGGTGAAAAGGCTTTTGGCCATCTCTGTCTCCTGTATAACGTACCTAAGAGGGCTCTTCCCAGAGAGCTCATATGGAACTCGCTATTTAGATGGTAATGCTTTCAATGCATGCTATTATGTTTCTATGCATTATCTTTGCCCAGTGCAGATTAGTCCAGTGCTGTTCACATATTTGTCAAATTCAGTCTTTTGTAGGATGATTGCTGACTGTGGCCCAAATCCTCAGAGGTATGGAGGTGCCAGATTCCTATTGAAATCAATGGGAATTAGGCATCTAAATATCTTTCAGGATGTGAGCATTGATACAAGAAAAGCTCCTATGGCAGAAAGACAACTTAGAGTTAGTGGTAACCATCAGCTGTTTCTCTCAATGTTTGTTTTTTTTCCCAGTTGCATTCATTACTCAGCAATTTCATGAGTATTGCCAATCCCAAGCATTCCAAAATCATGTGTCAGGCTCCCTCAAAATCACAAGGCTGGCTTAAAAATCATTGGATTTTTAAAAATAATAAATATCAGGGTTTTTTTTGTAGTTGCCTTCTGTTTTTTGAGCCTTTAGGGGTCAGATTTTCAAGCTTTTCTCCATAATCTGGAGATTTTGTAAATGAAAGCTGAGATTCTCACATCATCACTTGGCTTCAGAGATGAGGCTTTAAGAAGAATACAAGGTATTGTGAGACTTGTTGCAAGGTCACGCCATCTGACGAAACTTTGATTCATCCGCATCTTTATATTAAGTTAAGATCTGAAGCTGGGGAGAAGGAGTGACTCCGTATATTCCAGCTTTGTATATTTATCATCCTTGATTTATGGTTGAAAGGGGATACAATTTATTTCCTGTAGAGTTAGTATCTTGAAATCTGGTCACTTGTTCCTTATGGTCTGCTGGGGAGGGAAGAGGAAATCCCAAATTTGGCTTTTGATTTTTCCATCCAAAAGGTCATCAGTCTTTGTGGTCAGATTTCAGATCTTCAAGTGCCTTTCTGAGCAAGAATCTTGATATCTGAGCCACTCATTCCTTTGAGAGCTGCAGGATTGGGCCCCAAGGCATTCATTCACCTCTGTGGTTGGCCTATCAGCATTGTCTTCAACTTTAGGAATTTTCCGCTTGTGGATCCTAACTCCTAAACCTGGAGGACAAAAAGGCCACAGGAGCCCGGTGGGGAAACATCACAGTGTTCACTCATTTTGAGCACAGTTGTTTAGCTTATTTGTGTGTTAGTAAACACTAGAGTGTTCACTAGTGAACACTAAAGGGTGCTGTTGGAAGGTACCAGAATAAGGGTATGGTTACACTTACAAGATTATAGCGCTATTGGTTATAGCGATCCCCTTATACAGTAATATGTATAGCGCTATTGTATGTCCACACTCAGACGCGCCAGCGGTATAGCATGGCCACATTTGGGGCACTTAATGCGGCATTAAGAGCGGCGCATTAGGGCAGGTATCCCAGCATTCAGCTGGGTGCAACGTGCTTTTTAAATGAGGAGGGTGAGGGGGGACGCGTTGTGTGTATGTGGAGGGAGAGAGACAGTGTTTTTTCCCTTCTTCTGAAAGCCTGTCAGCGAGCCTCCCCTCCGTTCACAGAGGGCTTTGTTTTCACACAGGCTCCCTCCTTAAACATTTGCATTGCTTATCTGCCGAGTTAAGAGAGAAACTCTAAAGAGGTACTTCCGCATTCCTCCAGCCGAGTTCAAAACAAAGAGAAGAGTCGTCAATTGCTTTAAATGGCTCTAGGCATCTCAAGAGATCACTTGTAGCGCAGTGGGTGTCCACATTCTTGCTGTAGCGCTACAGCAGCTGCGCTACAGCCCTTATTCCCCATGCGGAGGTGGATTACGAGGAGCGCTATAACTCTGCGGTTATAGCGCTCTACGTGCCTTGCCAGTGTGGACGGGGAGGAGGTTATAGCACTCGTGGGGGCTTTATAGCACTATAAAGTGCCAGTGTAACCAAGCCCTAAGATGAGAATGGGGACTGAGGGGAAAGAAAGTTGCTGGCATTTCTAAATGAAGCCACACTCAATAAATCCGTAACTCCTGTACTTTTTCTTGGAAGAGTTCAGTGTATCTTAGCAAAGGTCTTTGGCATTTTAAACTACAGCAGTGAGTCTGTGTCAGCCCACCTGGGATGCTGTTAAAACCTATCTTCCAGCTCAGGAAGTGTTTCCAGATAAAATACTTCATACCTTGATGACTGACTTGATTTCAGTGTTTGCCCACTGGCTGCAGATAAGCTTTGTAACTATATGCTAACTCTTGTTTTGCAGACCTCTGTCTAAAAATCCTTCGGGAAGATAAAAGCTGCCTGGGGTCACTGCAGATAGTCAAGTGGTAAGTGAATAACAAGGAGACTTGGGGCTTGCCTACATGAACAATTAGACCACAACAAGCTGGGATATGAATTTATCCTGCACTAGTCTGCTGCATTCCAACTGTCCGTATGTAGTCTGCTGGTACCTACCAATGGTTTGCTGGAGTGCTTTGATCTAGCCTTCTTTGAAATGGGACTAGCTCAAGGTGCATTAAAGAGCTGTTAACCCACGTCAGCAGGGTGCACTCAGGCAGTTAGACTGCAGCAAGCTAGCGTGAGGTTGATTTACATTTCAGTTTTCCTCAGCCTCACTGTTCTCGTAGACAAGTCCTATGATCAGATTATGCTGAACAGCAATATGGCTTTGTACCATGCGCCTTTACTTCCTACATTTGAAATCGTTCAGGTCAATGAGATTGGATTTGCCAAAGCAATTCCCACTGATTTATTATAAAAGCTGTGTGTGCTTGACACTGTATATAACGAAGACATGGTCCCTCTCCAACGAGCTTCCATGGTAAATGTGATCTCATTGACCTCAATGAGAGTGAGATCAGACCCTCAAGTGAACAAACAAAGCAGGTAGGGGAGAAATGAGGCTCACACTAAACAAAGTTGTAAGGTTACTTGTTTCCATAGGTTACATATTTGCTATTTTAGTTTTTAAAGTGGTTTTTATGCTTGACTGATTTTTAACTAGTATGTGTAGTAGTATATGTAGTATGTGTAGTGTTTTCTCTTCAGTGGAAGTTGTGTCTGTTTCTGAGGGCAAAACTAGGCCCTTAGCTTCCTGGAGTTATAGTTAATAACTATATAATATAGTTAATTTCAGAAACAGAGAGAGAAAGGTGGGGGAGGTAATATCTTGTATCAGACCAACTTCTGTTGGTGAGAGAGACAAGCTTTCAAGCTTATACAGAGCTCTTCTTCAGGTCTGCAGGTTTCAGAAAGATGGCATTACTCCTTACTGTCAGCAGAGGGAGCTGTTATAGGGAGTGTAGCATTCCTGTGTTGCTTAAATCCTGCAAATACTTATGGCTCAGTTATCTGCTGTGTCCTGAAAGTTTAGAGCAGCCTAAAACCATGATTGCAGCAGCACTCCAGCCATGTCTCCTTCCTCATCGCTATGCCAAAGGAACACCCAGCTGGCTGGATCCATCAGCACAAAGAGGGCAGAATGGGGCCAAAGATCTGGCCATTACTACCCAGTCTAGGGTTTACTATTTTGAGTAGTCCCAGGACGCCTGGTAATAAGTGTTCACAGGACCAGAGCCTTAGTGTATAAACTGTGCACACATATGGAGGGGAGAAAAGACCCTTAATTGTTGAGTGACCTGAAGAAGGCTTTTACAAGCTGAAAATGTCAGCTCTGTACTTCTTAATGTTTGTAAATGTGCACTCTAAACTCCATCTAATAAGTGAAGATTTCCTGCTCCTAGGTTGGCATGACTAGTTACTAACATTTCTTTCCTGGCAGGATTCAGGGCTGTTTTGATGCTTTGGAAAAGAACTATGTAAGTTTTTGTTTGATATTTTGGTAATATAATCTTTCTTCACAAACAATGGGCAAAACTCTGCTCCAGTTTTCCTTGTGCATTCCTTCAGGGAGCATCTCCGCTATATATTCGCAGCTGATTTCAGTGGAAACTGCACATACAGAACAAGTACACAATAGAGATTTTCCCTCAGGGAAGGAAATTAAGGTGCTCTATGTGTTTGTAATGTGTTTACTCCTTTAGCTAGCAGAGCATCGTAGCCATTATTAGTGTCTAGACCAGCTTGTTGTGATTGGTTTCCACATTAATTTGCAGTCCGCGAGGTTCTCCCCTGCATTGTCTGTTCTACATTCGCATCCTTTAATCAATGGATGCGTATTCTATCAGTCAAAGCAGATCTCTCTCCCTACCTTTGTTCTTTTGCCATCTTCTTCTCTGCTCCCTCTTTCCTTCGCCCCTTCTTTTACCGTCTCCTTGCCTTTCTTTCCACTCTTTTCCTTTTTCTTCATTTTGTTGTCATCTCTGGTTTCCATACAGAGACCAGGTCTATACTTCAGACTTATATTGGTATAACTATATCGCTCAGGGGTGTGAAAAATCCACCCCGTACCCCATGTAGACAGCGCTATGTTGAAAGAAAAGCTTCTCCTGTCGATATAGCTACTGCCTCTCGGGGAGGTGGATTAGCTCTGCCAATGGAAAGACCTAAGAGTGTCTTCACTTAAATCCTACAGTGGCGTGCAACTGTGTCGATGCAACGTTTTAAGGGGAAACCTGCCCTGAGTACAGATTTTCTTTTCTTTTTGTATTCTGTCAAATACAAGGCCTGGTTTCAGAATAAATGCACATTGAAAGTAATCCCAGCCCTCACTTAATCTGAGGAAAAATCTGACCTGTAAATACAAAGTGCTGATTGTTCTCAGTGTATCAGCATTGTTCATCAGGCTAACTTTCATCTACATCAGAATGACTCTTACCTAAATCAGATGGATTCTTGTCAATATCTGCTCTGCTGATCAGACTGACGCTTGTCTATGTCAATTCTACTGTCGTTGTAGATGAGATGATGTGAAATGTTCTGAAGTCAAATACTTGCTTCCTGACAATTCAGACAGTCAGCTTTAAATAGATAATGGTCCCCACCATTTACAAGAGGTTCAAACCCTCATACTTCAGACCATAAATCAACTTCTAACTGACGGATTAGGAAAAAACTGTGAGCAGTTATTCCATAATTATCCACTCCAAGGATTTTTGCACATTCCTTTGAAGCATCTGGTGCTAGTCAGCATCAGGGAGAGGCTACCGGGCCAGGTGGCTCACTGGTTTGTTCTATTGAGGCAGTTCCTTTGTTTCAGTAAGCAAGTGAACTAATGCTTTCTCTAGCCAAAGCTTTCAAGTAGTTTACAAGGTGAGTCTCAAGTACAGTTCCTTGCTATAGTGCAGTCCAGGGGTGAACAAGGTGTCTGTGATGAAGTTCATATCAGAGATCAAAGACTTGAAACATAGTAGCTAATTGCAGGTGGGATAAAAACAGTGAGATTTATAATTTAAAAAAGGGATCTTGTATTGGATTTGAATAGAGAAGGGTGCCAGTATTAAGTAGCTTTAAATAGAAATAATCTGTTAAGCGAGAACACTGTGAGGCAAGACTGGATATACAGTTATTTTATAGATAGGCCCTATCAAATTCACGGTCCATTTTGGTCAATTTCACGGTCATAAGTAGTAAATTTAATGATTTCAGCTATTTAAATCTGAAATTTCACTGTGCTGGAATTGGAGGGGTCCTGACCCAGAAAGAAGTTTTGAAGGGGTTACAAGGTTATTGTAGGAGGGACTGTGGTACTGCTAAGCTTACTGCTGCAGGCGGCAGTGCTGCCTTCAGAGCTGGGCAGCTGGAGACCGGCGGCTGCTGGCTGGGATCCCGGCTCTGAAGGCAGAGCCGCTGCCAACAGCAGCACAGAAGTAAGGGTGGCCTGGTATGGGATTGCTACTCCTGGGCGCTGCTGCCTGCAGAGCTGGGCCCTCAGTCAGCAGGTGCTGCTCTCCGGCCGCCCAGCTCTGAAGGTAGCATAGAAGTAAGGGTGGCAATATCATGATTCCCCCACTAAAATAACCTTGTGACCCCCCCCCCCCTGCAACTCCCTTTCGGGTCAGTACCTCCAGTCTGAGAAATGCTGGTCTCCCCACTTGAAATCGGTATAGTATAGTATAAGGTAAAAGCACACAAAAAACCAGATTTCGTGGGGGGAAGACCAGATTTCATGGACTGTGATGCATTTTTCTTGGCCATTCATTTGGTAGGTCCTTATTTATAGATCCTTAGAAAAATGTGATTGTTGTTCAGGGGTCGGCAACCTTCGGCACGTGGCCCATCAGGATAATCCACTGACGGGCTGCGAAAGGTTCCTGGCCAGTGGGAGCTGCAGAAAGCAGCAGGCCTCAGGGAAGTGCTGGCCGCTCCTTTCCACAGCTCCCATTGGCCGGGAATGGCAAGCTGTGGCCACTGGGACCTGCGGGGAGCCATGCCTGCAGACGATCAATGTAAAGAAAATGTCTCACAGCTGCCAGGCGATTACCCTTGTGTCGAAGGTTTTTGACCCCTGATGTAGTTAATAAAACTGGCCACAAGGTGTCACTGATGTTGCATCCAAGTGCATCTGAATTAGCAAGATTCTGTATGAAAAGCCCCGACTAGCAAACCATTGAATGTGTTGATTCCTTCATTACTCTAGGGCTTCGATTTTGACTAGGCTCTTATTTTCTCTTCCAGTTACATATGGCTGTCCTGGCAGTAAGTCATCTGTTAAATGAATGCAAGATGTTTTCCTTCCCCCACCGTGGTTGGGTCAGATGTTAAACCCAAGTCTCTTCTGCCCATCTCTGTCTGTACTCAGGGAATGTTAAAGAGCTCATGGCAACGGGGTTAGCCTCAGTGGACAGCAGTAGCCCCTCTCTTCACAAGATAAATGCTAATTTCTTAGGCTGCATGGAAACATTTGCTGGAAGCTGCTTTTGCCTCCATCAGTGGTACACAATATTCATCCTTAAATCGCTAAGGCCATGTTCACACTAGGAACAGTTTACTGGTATAGGAACACCAGTATATGATACTGGCAGAGTGCTCCTAGTTTGGATCCAGCTAGAGTAAAACCACCTCCCACAAGCAAAGCAAGCTATACCAGCTTGCCATTCCCGGCTAATGGAAGCTGTGGAAAGGAGTGGCCAGCACAGCTTTGCTGGTATATCTGCAGTAGAGACTTCTTTACACCCCTGGCTGATGTAGCTGTGTCAGCAGAAATCTATAGTGAGTCAGGGCCTAGGTCTAGGATACTGATTACAAGCACTGCCATGTGCTTCACATCACCACTTCCTTCTCCCTATGTCCCGAACAGAAATGGGCAACTGCCGTCTTCCCTTCCCCTCTCTATAGCACCTCTTCACCTGCCTTCTTGTTACCATTGATGGGACAAACCCTTTAGCCCTCAGGTTTCTGGAAAGTTGCCATTGGGACCCTTGGTGTTACAGAGATTGTGCATGGCCAGGCTTTTGACACATACCTTTGTAAAGTGCTTGTAGGAGTTCTAGACACCATAAAGAAGATCAGGGTAACTAATCCTCATGCATGGGGGCATTCATTGATTGCTGGTGAGGGTCAGGACGGGATCTCCCCTGAGTCCTTCAAAATTTCATATAATGTATGTTTTTCCCACTTTACTCTGCAGCAACAGATATTGGCTGCTGCCAGAGGAAGGCTACTGTATAGTCGATCCTGTGGTTTGATCTTTTATGGAGAGCTTGCTCCCAGAGCAGTGAAGCTGCTTCATTGCAAGCATTGGCAGCCCCAAGTCAGCAGCTTCACTGTTCCCATACCCAAGCTAGAGATTTTAAAGTTAGGTCAGATATATCAGCTCAAGCTGCAGTCACTATTAGGGGGACCACTTTGTTGGATGGAAATAAGGAAAAGCCACATGCGAAATAGGGGACAGCACTTTATTTTAAGGGACATTTTCAGGAAACACAATTTACCTTAGCGTATCAAGTGTACATTTCTGCTGCCCTCCAGCATACAATGCAATGATCAGAAGCATCAACATAATGTTTAAAATGGTCAAGAGACATCCCTTAAGCAAAGGGACGGGTGGTCACCCTAATCACAACCCATGATTGCAGACTAGACATATCCCATGTTCTTAGGTTCTTATAATGATAGAGATTCAGTTGTTTGATTACTTCTCACGGCTACATTTTCTCAGAAAGAAAGATGCATTCCCTGTACTTTCTTAAAACAGATTTACACCAATCCCAAGGAGCCACAGGTAAGGAGGAGTTGAGTTCTACTTAGGGGGAAATAAATGCAGGCGTGAGTTGTACTTTATTTGTAATGGGCTCATAGGGTTAAATTCTGCCTTGATTTGACAGGTATGCCTGGTTGAGCAAGGTGACATAAGCTACCTCTTTCTCTTATTCCTTCACCCCAGCAGACCAACTCAGATGCCAGTCAGAGTGGTGATCAAGTGCCCCTGTTGAGCACATGGCTGTGGGCCTGTCTGTTGCACCTGGTGGTGCTTGTTGGGTAGCTCAGGGGCATAGATAGAACCTTGCTTCCCTCTGCTGAAGACCAGAAGCAGGAGCTGGCGATAATGCACCTGTTCCTTTATGCACCAGTTGTCAGTAGCTCTGTTAAAGGGTGACTTTCAGCCTGATCAAAGAGGTCCACTTCATGGCCTAGTCTCCACTTCATCCCTGGGATGTAGGTGGTGTGTAGAGCTCGTGGTGGTCCTTTTGTACAGTGGTGAATGTCACCCTGCTCTGTATTCCCCATGAGCCATTATGTCTTCATCTGTCCTGTAAAGACGGAACCTCCACTCATCTATTACTGTTCCACTGCCCCTCAAACCAGCCCATGGAAGAAGAGCAAGAATTTACTCCATATATTTGGCTACCAAAGCTGGGATTTATTCCCCTCCAAAACCCTAACCGAAATGCCCTTTAAATGTGTTATAGCCTGAGTTGGTTATGGTTTCTTATCTTCCTCAGAAAATTTTGAGTTTTCAGCAAAACATCAAACACTGAAATATTTTCATTCTGATATGCTTCCGCTGTCCCATAGGAGTTGTAGTTTTGACATGTCACGCTCTGATTCACCTCTGTAAGTTCCCTAGTAGGACTGCATCTCCCATGATGCACCACAGGTCCTGTCTTGGCAATGGCAATTGCATGGTCAGGGTGCATCATGTAGATGTAGTCTGGCTGGGGAGCCTGGCCCTAGAAGAAAATGAGAGCAAGAGACACCTGAATTACAACTTCCATGAGACCCTGCAGCAGCATTTCAGAATTAATTTTCAGGCAAAAAAATTTGACAGCAAAATATTTAGTCAAAAACCCAGTTTTCCATCGAAAAACCATTTGGATGCAAAATTTTTGACCAGCCCTAACCATAGCATCACTAGTGTAAGGTCTAGTTAACATGCCATTTGCATTATGGCCTCCTGTTTTCAGTGGCTCCTGACTTTCTCCTTTTGAGTTGGCATTCGTCATGTGTCTTCTCAGCCCAGAAGTGAATTTGTATTTGCATCTTTTAAGAAAGTTTGACAAAAATCTACAGATGATTTTTGAGATCAAAATGGAGCCCAGTCAGTAAATTGATCTTACTAGACAGGCATAGGAATGAGGAAGCGTGAACACCAGAGAATTTCCTGCACAGTCTATTGCACTTTCTTTGGGAGCATGTTACTGAAAGACTTGTTTTTTTTCTGCTCCCTTTGTGAATGTCTAGAGGGTGACTGAGCTGTATCAGTTCAAATTCAAGTATACGAAGGACGGGCCCCAGATGGACATCGTCAGGTAATGGCTTTTTTTATTTCTGAAAAATACACAGTGAGAAGTTTGCTTCATCAAAACATTTTTTGCCCACACTGTGTAGTGCTCTGCCCCCCGCTGGTGGTGGCTGGGCCATACATAGAATCTGATGACCCTGCTACAACCAGCGGGCTTCCATCGACTGCTTATTCATCTGTGTCAAGATCCAGCCTGCAGGAGGATGCTCCCCGCCTGCCCCTAGCCTTCGTCACTGGGTGCCTGCCTCCGTGAGCTCCGGCCTCCCCCTCTGCGTTACTGAACTATGCCTAGGACACAGCTGTACATACTCATGCTCCATACTTTTAATTTCCTCATCCTCGTCTCCTGCCCCGACACCAAGAGGCAGGGCCTCGAACCACCTGTGGAGGGGGAGGAGCCTGGTGGGCCAGTCTGTATTCCACCTTGGTTCCATGGCCTGCCGGGAGTATTAGTTGGCAGTTCCTTCATGGAACCGTGTGCACAGGCGTGTACTTGGTGCGGTACAGCCCCCTTCCTGACACTTGTCCCTTCTGTGGCATGAGGGAGATCCTGGTGCACAACTATCTCGAATGCACCAGGATATAGCCCCTTCTCTGACTCCTCAACTTCTTGTCAGATTCTGGCTGCACTTTGCCCCTCACCTTCTGATGTCAGCACACTCTGTCTGTGGCCCCATGAAGGTCCAAACCTCCTGGTCAGCTTATTCCTGGTGCTGGCCACGATGGCCATCCACCATACCAGGAGGAGGATGCTGGACGGGGAGGTGCTCTGTGACTGTGGAGTCTTTCTACTTCTCGCTTTGCACACATATCCGCGCAGAGTTCCTTGGGCTGCGTCTACTGGCTCCCTGGACGTCTTTGAGGAGCAGTAGGCCCTCTCTGGGGTTCTCTGCTCAGTGACCCCCTCTGGCTTCCTGCTTTTGACCCTGTGATCCTCACTCCCATTCCTGTTTAATCATTTGTTATCCCCCGCTTTTACTTGAACCCTGGGTTTATTGCCTCCTCCCTTTTGGCTGAGGGAGAGGCCTTCAGAAGCCCACCTGCTCCCAGGATTTCAGTAGATTCATTGAGATCCAGAGTAAAATTGCTCTTTTCCCTTAGTGATTCTTTTAGGGAGTCTCATTCATCTCATCAGGAGCTCCTGAAAATTGGTGAGGAAGTCCTCAGGGAGGACTATGAGGACCAGCCTGTTCCCTGGCCATCTAACAAGACCGTGACTTTGTCTGATATGTCCACACCATGCAATGTCAGGGCCTTTGAGGATCCTCTTACTTTAGAGATTCTCCTGGAGTACCAGGACAGGTCTCATAACTTATTGACGTCCTGCACCTGCTATCCCAGAGTTGTTGGACCCTACCTATTAATTAAAGGCATTCTCGAGTTTGCCATCTAAGAGGGCAGATCATTTGTACTTTTTGAGGGGTTTGACTATAGTAATTCCTCACTGAACTTCATCCCGGTTAACGTTGTTTTGTTGTTATGTTGCTGATCAATTAGGGAACGTGCTTATTTAAAGTTGCACAATGCTCCCTTATAACTTTGTTTGGCAGACACCTACTTTGTCCACTGCTTGCAAAAAGAGCAGCCCATTGGAGCTAGCTGGTGGGGGCTTGGAACCAGGATGGCCGGCAGCCCCCCATCAGCTCGCCTAAGTTCCCTGTGTGGCAGACACCCAGCAGGCTCTCAGTTGCTGGGCAGTTCAGCTGTCTGTCTCTCCACGGCTGTGTGCTGTTCCTGCCCACTGCTGTGGACCTGCTCTCGGAAGCCTCCTGCTTGCTGTGCAGGGATCGGGGGGAAGAAGGGTTCTAATGTCAGTGTGTCCCCTCTCCCCCGACTCCTGCACCCAGTTTCTGTCCCACAGAACAGGAGGGGACATGACAGGGCTCAGGACAGAGGGAGCTTGCTGGCAGCAGCTGCTGTCTGAACTTGCTGATCTACTTAAAAAGACAGTGTATTTAAAAAGTGGGGTCAGCGTACTTAAAGGGGCAGTGCATGTCTCTCTCACATACACAGTGTGTCTCTGTCTCTCTTTGTCTTGCTGTCTCCTCTCCTTCCATTTCTGCTGCCTCATAGAATGTGCGGCTACATTAACAACATGTTAGCCCTTGAAGGCTCAGCCGAATGCTAGTCATCATTTAGCAGTAGGGCATTCCCTGGGAAATATCCCACCTTCTTCCACCCTCTGACTCCACCACCTTAACCAAGCTTCACAATCATCATTGCTGTGTACTGTATTAAACTGTTTAAAACTTATACTGTGTATATGTGTGTGTGTGTGTATATATATATATACACACACACGCGCACACACACACACATATATATATATAAATACAGTCTTTTGTCTGGTGACATTTTTTTCCCCTGGAACCTAACCCCTCTATTTACACTAATTCTTAAGGGGAAATTATAATCACTTAACATCGTTTCGCTTAAAGTAGCTTTTTTCAGGAACATAACTACAATGTTCAGCAAGGAGTTACTGTACTTTGTTTCATGCCCAGGCCCTGGGTCTTTGATTGTAATGATAGCTTAGGAAAGCTCCAAGCTGCCTGGGCCCCCTAAACTTAAACCCAGGAACAAGGAACCCACGCAGACAGATCTTCTGGGGAGAAAAGTTTATTCATCTGCTAGTTTGCAGACTCGCATAACTGATAATCAAGCCTTATTGGCTAAAAATAATTTTCTTCAGGTGAAAGGTTTTACATCTGTCTGAAAAACATCCTCAGGAGACCATAAATGAACTGAAGGCAGTGGCTACAGAAGACCAGTTGATGGCCAAGACAGCTCTGCAGGCCTCACTGGATGTCTGACACTGCAGTATGGAGAATGACCACTGCAGTCACTAGGACAGGGGTCAGCAACCTTAGACATGTAGCCCATCAGGGTAATCTGCTGGCGAGCTGTGTGACACTTTGTTTATAGTCATAGAATATCAGGGTTGGAAGGGACCTCAGGAGATCATCTAGTCCAACCCCCTGCTCAAGGCAGGGCCAATCGCCAATTTATGCTGCCTGCACCACTTCCCACAGCTCCCATTGGCCGGGAACGGCGAACCGTGGCCACTGAGAGCTACAGGGGGCCGTTCCTGTGGATGGTCAATATAAACAAAATGTCTTGTGGCCCACTAGCGGATTACCCTGATGGGCCACGTGCCGAAGGTTGCCAACCCCTGCATAAGCGAACAATATCATGGATGCAGCAACAGATATTCCAAAAGAGTTCCAGGCTGCAACTGAGTACCTTCCTTTTGAGGGCCATGACCTTTTCAATTCAAGACCTGAGGAAGCTTTCATTCTCTGAAGGGCTTTAGGCAGATGTTTTGGTCTCTGGGTACTTGTCCTCCAACACTGAAGAGGAAACAAAGCAGATCTCAGTCTTTTCCCAGACAAAGACATCTTTCTTCTTTGTGTAGGCGATGTTAGATTGCAGCAAGGGCATTGTGACAGGGTAGTCTTCCTTTCTGGGCAGCAGTTCAAACTGCTTAGTCCATCTCGCCACCTGGCATGGCTCTTTAAGACAGAAAGGTCTAGGAGATACAAGGAGTAGGAGATATTGGGTGACAACAAGCAGTCCTTGGTGTAAGAAGTGTTTGGGAGGAAACACTGTTACTGTTTCTTGAAGGGCCTGGAGCCAGGAGCTTTGCAAAGAGGGCAGGGCAATGCTTCCCTCTCACCAAACCAGTTAGGAAGGAGCTGGGAGAAGGAGACCAGCATAAATACTGCCACCTCCTTCATAGCAGGCCAGATGCTTACAGACATTGAAGGGAATCAGAAGGCTCCTGGAGGGCCCTGAGTTAACAGGGAGCAGACACCAGCAGGAGAAGGCTTCCAAACCTCTGAGGACTAAGTGGGGCCAGCTGACGGAGAAGCTGGCTAAGGCCCTACAGTGGGCTGAATTACAGGATGGAAAGCTGCCATAAGGAGACGTCACAAAGACCGAGAGGTAGTCCTGAGACGAACTGCCCAGACACTGGAGGAGGACTAAGAAGCGACATAAAGACTGAGTGATAACTGTGGGGATTCGGAACAGAGTTTAAAGGGGACCCTCATTCCCAACTCCTCAACGATATCTGGATTTTTAAAGGGCCTAATTCACATATTCCCACCAATTAAGGAGTCATTCCTTACCTGGGACTTGAATGTGGTACTTACATCTTTGATGGATCCTCCATCTAAGCCCATGTCATCATATTCTTTTCATCACTTCTCCGTTAAACTTGTGTGTTTGGTAGTCATCGCTGTGGCTGGCATGGTAATGAAAATTCAAGATCTGATAGCTGATTCTCTGTAAGCTTCGTTTCATAAGGACAGGATTACTCTAAGGTATCATCCAACACACTTCAATTAGAACGGGACAGATGTGAACATAACCTATTTGAGTTTGCTCTACATGTGATTCTCATCCAATTCCCCCCATTCCTTAAAGGAAAATGATTTAGAGGCTAGTCAAGAGGGTGAAAAGCACTTGTATTGTGGCTGCTTGTGCCCAACTTAGTCATGTACAAACAAGTGAATCACGACGCTTGTATAATGAAGTTTATTGCCCCAGTTACAATATCTGTTAACTTGTCAATTACACAGTTCTTAACTCTGGACTATTGTGTTTCTTCATGGCATCTCTCACTATTGAAAGTCTGTGTCACTTCCTTATTCATGCCAGGACTACGTAAAATACACTGAAGCTCTGTTACTGTAGTGCAAGACAAACCAGTGGGGGCTGAATATTTTTAACTGGGGTTTGGTCATTAATGATTCAGTTGCTTTTTTGTTTTGGCTACAGCACCAAAATGAGCTTTGAAAAGAGGGTGAGCAGTGAAGAGATTAAGAAAGGCAGCGTCCTGCTGATCCGTAAGCTGTACCTCCTAATGCAGAACCTCGAGCCCCTCCCCAATGACATTACCCTCACCATGAAACTCTTCTACTACAATGATGGTAAGTGGAGAACAGTCTACACTGTGGAGCTGATTTCCCCTCCTGTTAATTCCCATGAGCAACACATGCCACGGTAGAGGGAAACAACGAATAGAAAGGTGAAATCTGGACCCAGAAAGCTGTTGTGACGAGACAGCGTGCAAAATAGAATAGTGCCATTCAGTGCAAAAATATGCTGTTTAAGGAAATAGTCACAAACTTTGTAAGAAATACAGCTGGACACAGCCTTTCCCATTACCTCAGTATGAGGCGCAAACATACTTGGCTAGGCTGGTATTTCTCCAGAAAGTGAGCGTTTAAATGGCATCACGGAGGCCCAAGTTTATTATCTCTGGGTGACTCCAGATCAAATGTGCTCCGTTAATAGACGTTGAAGCGAGAAAGGGCTGTTATGATAATCTAGTCTGATACTGTGCATAATAGATTATAGGACAGAATTTTTATCACTTCTGTAAGAGATTAGCCAGGATTTGAATTTGCATACAAAGCAGGAATTTTCCACTTGACAACCAAGCCACTGCAAGTTCACACATAAAAAGATTATTTGTCCTCCTGGGCGCCAGCCCCTCAAACTTCTATCTGAAATTAAACTGGTCTCTTTTTTTCTTGTGTATCTTCACTAATAATAAAGATTCTGTAGAGCAGAGGCTGCCCGCTTGTACCTCTACATCCTCATTGCCTTCAGCTGGGTTAGATGATGTAAGTGAGGGGAGACTGTGAAGATAGTGGGGTTACCCACATATATCTAGGCAACAGTGGGCTGCAGAAAGACTTGTGGAGGCTTCTCCCGTCATTGGGCTGCAGAAGCTTTGATATCCTGGGGATGATGTTTCCTTTGCATTTCACACCCTAATTGAATCTATCCAGAGCCCCGCCTAATGACTTGGGCTAGGTTCTGGATTTGTCCATTATTGCAGATTAAAGTGGCTTAGAATTTAGTCTCTCTGTCAAGGACCCTCTTTCTTGTGCAGTAACTCCTGATGATTACCAACCCCCTGGCTTTAAGGAAGACAGAAGCACAGATAACCTGTTGTTTGATGGAGATCCTGTCAACCTGAAAGTTGGGTCCATATCCACCGGGTTTCATATCCTGAAATTAAGAGTGACAACTGAGAGCAAGAGGATGAGGACATTGGGAAGCAGCCTGATCCAGGAGAATGGCCCGACTGAGATCTCCCATCAAGGGCTAGATTGTGACGAAGAAGAAGAGAGTAGTACCAAGGTAAGGAGATGGCTCCAAGTCACCAGCAGTTACTCTGTGGATTGGGCTCTGCTTTTAGTCTCCCCTGAAAAGAGACATTTTCTAAGAATTCCTGCTTTAACCTGTTCTTGCTTAGCAGGATTCTGAGATATGGCCTCAGATCTGTAGTGGCATGAGCAGGGTGCTAGAAGTCATTAGACCTGAAGTTTTTTCCCCAACATTGCACTGACTCACTGGGCAAGTCACATCCTCTCTCTGTATCTCATTTTCCCCATCTGCAAAATGAGGCTAATGACACCGACCCACCCTTGTAAAGAGCTTTAAGATCTATGGATAAAAAAACTGTACAGCGGCTGCTAGAGCTAAAACTCTTATTCTGGACATCATAATAATGTCTCTGGTCTTGAACACAGGGAGTGAAATCATGGCTTCATTGAAATCAATGGTACAACTCTTAGGATTTCATACTGACAATGTAGGGAGGAGACGGGGGAAGTATGGTGGGGACTAGGTTACATAGCTATCATTCATGATCTCTGAATGTGACTTCTCCATAGACCCATCCTGGTTCTTCTTGTCCTTTGGGTCTATGAGTGGACCAGTGTTTTAAAATTTTCCCAGTAGTACAGTGACCTGACGTTGCTTTGTAATTTGTACTAGGTGTTTGTTCTGAGTGCACAATCTGAGCATGAGAATCGGTGGAGGAGATCAGTTCAGGGAGCTAATCCAGCTTTTCTGGGTTGTCTTCACCCTCTTCTATAAACAGACTGAAAAATGTTTTTTTTAAATCTGTGGGATCTGAGTCTGTTACTCTGAACGTTGTCCCATCGTTTCCATCAGTGCAAAGTGGACATTAAAATATCCAAATTGCCTCGTGTACTTTTCTGGCACTAAATTACCTCTCGTGAGCCCAGTGCTAGCGGGATTGCATGTGCATTACTGAGAATAGATTTTGGCCTGGTTCTTGTTAAAGTCTCTAGTTCTTCCGCTGAACTTCTGTTTCTTTAGAATTTGAAAAAAACTTAATTCCTTGGGTAAATAACATAATTTTCTTCTCCATCTCATTACTGGGGCCAGAGCACTCAACTGGGATTCAGAAGACTTGCTCTTTGATGCCCAGCTCTGCCATTGGATTGCTGGGTGATCCTGGGCAAGTCATTTCACTTCCCTGTGCCTCGGCTCTCTCGTTTCTGAAGCGTGGATAGTGACCATCACTTCTTTTGTTAAGTGCTTTTAGATCCACAGATGAAAAGTGCAATAGAAACGCTAGGTGGTGGCGGTGTTTTTAAGTGTTCTCTTCTTTGTATTTCTCATCGTGTCCGTACTTCTCCCATGTCTGTCTTCTAGATCAGTGGTCTTCAAACTGGGGTGCGCGCACCCACAGGGGTGCGCGAGACCACTCCCGGGGGTGCGCGGCCCCTGCAGCTGGGGGAACTGGGCGGCTCCTCCTGCTGCTGGGGCCACCGAAGCGCTTGCAGAGGAGCTGCCCGGGCAGCCCGGCTCCTCCTGTCTTCCTGGAACCCGGGAGGTTTCCAATAAGGCAGGAGGAGCTGGGCTGCCCCGGCAGCTCTTCTGCAAGAGCCGCAGCAGCCCCGGCCGGAGGACCGAGTGCCGCGGCTGCAGCCTCGGGCCCCATGGCTGCAGCCCCCAGGCGCCGCGGCTGCAGGGCCTGGGAGCCGGGCCCCGCGTGCCGCAGCTGAGACCCACCTTGGGCGCCGCAGCAGAGATGGGCCCTAGGAACTGGGCACCACAGCGGGGACCAGCCCCCAGGGGGCAGTTAGGGGACAAAGAGAGGGGGTTTTGAGAGGAGCAGTTGCGGGCGAAGTGGGATGGATGGGGCGGGGCTAGGGCAGGGCTAGGGCGGGGCTTCCCCCATAGGAGTGCCTGCTCAAAAAAATTTTTCACTAGCGGTGCGCGGTCAAAAAAGTTTGGAGACCCCTGTTCTAGATCGTGAGATCTTCTGGGAGAGACTCTCTCCACATTACTGTCTTGTACTGCTCAGACCTAACCATGTCACAAACGTTATTGTTATTTGTATTCTGGTAGCATTTAGAAGCCTCAAACAGAGAGCAGGGACCCACTGTGCTAGTTGCTGTACAAACACCTAAGAAGTGATAATCCCTGCCCCAAAGAGTCTACAGTCCAAATACAAGGGCTTGTCTACACAGGGCTGTTGGCCAACATAGCTGTAACAGAATAGTTATTCCCTGTAGCTATTCTGGAATAACTCCCTGTATGGTTACTGGATTCTGAAATAAAAGTGACTTTATTCTGGAACAGTTGTTTCACTTCCAAAGGCCTAAAACAAGAGAGACTCTAATGTGTACAAATAATGACCTTTTCAAAGTTATGAAGCCTTATGTCAAATCAAAATGTGAATTTCTGCCTCTTCTCTCTCTCTCTGACACATCTATCTGAAGTTTTATTCTGTGCGGGTGCCTCTTGAGATGCCTGAGGCAAAGCTCATTGAGGTCAATGAAAAGAGTCCCAACGATTGGTGATTTTGGATTAGGCCCTATCAGCCTATATTGCATGGTATTAGTGGGATTTGTAGAACAACAACAGTGTCTGCAAATGATGGAGTAAGTGTGAGCCAGTCTAGAAGGTCTCTTGCTATGGGAGATCTCAGCTCAGAGTATATCACATGTATCTGATTACTAGGGTGTGTTCCTTAGATTATGTTATGAACCTTCCGAGTGAACTATATATTAATAGGTTAGGAAATTTAAAGGATTATGTGTAGGAAATGGAGGCCTAAAATCTTAATACCTATAGGAACTGGAGAGTGTAGGACTTAGTTCCTGCCTTGCTAAGCTGAAAGGCCTTTCATATGTGCCCAAATTTGCACCTTCAGACCTTCCCACTGAAAGAGCGGGGAAGAAGAAATAGAAGAAATACATTATTTAGCTCAGCGGTTCTCAGACTGTGGATTGGGACACGACAGCGGGTTGTGACCCCATTTTCATTGGGTTGCCAGGGCTGGCTTATATTTGCTGGGGCCCAAGTTGCATCACCCAGGGCCAAAGCCGAAACCCGAACCCCTTTGCCCAGGGCTGAAGCCAAAGGGCTTCAGTTCTGAGCGGCGGGGTTTTGGCTTTGGCCCTCTCTCCCCACATGGGGTGGCGGGAGTCTGGCAGGTTCAGGCTTTGGTTCTCCCTCCCGGGGTCATGTAGTAATTTTTGTTGTCAGGGGCGTCGCAGTGCAATGAAGTTTGAGAACCTCATATCTAGCTGCTGCAAACTCTTCCTGCATGCGGCTAGAGGAGCTGAATGAAAACCCGTCAATGAGTTAAAGAAAGATGGTGGAGTCTGTATTCCACTAGCTCTGTCTGACACAAACCCACACTCCTCCTACCCCAGTATAATGGGAACCATTCCCATTATATCGTACCCAATCTTTTCAGAGAAATGTGCACGTTGTGGTGCCTCTCCATCACATGGCTTCATTCAGCGAGATGCTGTGCTCCCATAACCACAGAAATGAGGATCCATAGAGGTCAGATTTTTCCAAAGACTCGAGTGTGTTGGTGTCACAGTTTTCTTAGTTAACTGCACCTTTGTCCCACACCCACCTACCCACTCCTGGTCTTTTTCAACGGCACTCAGTCATCACCTCTCCTTAGGGAGAGACCTGCCACTCTCTCCCTTCAGATGGAGGTTTGGGCTTGAAGTCTCTCTGCACCTCGCTGCTTTTTTGCAGGTCTGACTGGGGTCTAGCACTTGTGGTTTGCTCGTTCTTTAGGGACCATAACAGTGTTCACCAGCGACCAACCAACCTTCACAAAGTGAACTGCATTTATTCTTAGGGCAAAAGCATTACAGAGAAAACATAAAAAACAAGAAAAGAACCTACATGCATTCTAAAAGCTTATCAGAAATCACCCCCAGCTCCAACACAGGGCTCTGGTATGTGTCAGTCTTTCAAATTCTACACTGAGTTTACCCCTTTGGTTACATGTTTGTCAGTTTTTAGATCAGGAACCAGACCCACCTGGACAATTCAGCAGTTTATTTATGCCTTTGATTCAGGCCTTTGATCTCTAGGAACAGGTAGTCACCAGTCAATGACTTTCTCCTCAGGGCGTAGCTTCAAAAGGCTGCGTTTTTGCATAAATATAGTTGCGGAATTTGCACTAACGATTCCCCAAGGATTCCCAGGAAACTCAACAGCTTATTGTCCAAAAAGTCAATGCCCATCTGGCACATTCCAGCATCACTGTTTGAACTCCTTACACTTCACAGGTCTCAAATTTGGTGGAAGCTGCTGGCAACTGAGAAATTTTGAAAATCTGGCCCCAGCTTTTGGTGCTGACCTCTTAAAAATCTGGGTCCTGACCTCTTTTGAGAATCTTTTCTTCTTTAGATTTCTATGCAGGGCATACAGTTGAGGATGGGCAAGTGGGGTTGGGAAAGCACTGAAAACATTTCAATTCAGAATGAGTGCTCTTCAATCCGGGTGGATTTATCAGGAAGACTCGACTTAATCATGGTATTCTACATAAAAGTTCATTCTTGTTGGTTGTTATAACCTTAATACATATTCTTCACAACACAGAGATAGATGTAGGTTTCATTTTTAGACGGTACACACTATACATTTTTAAAGTGATTTATTTTGAAAACTTTTCAGGTTACTTTTACAGCTATATCAGAAAATGAATGATTGGTTATTTTTTTACCAAAGATAATTGAAACAGATATTTATGAGGTTATTGGGAGGTGAACTATCTCCAATTCAACAGGTTAATCATTAATATTTGGAGTATTTTCTTGCCGTACTGTATTAGGAGAGAATATCACCAGACAGACATTTAAATGGTTTTATTTAACTAAAACAACGTTATGTATTCTGGATTTTTTCTTCAATAACAAATATATAATATTTTAACCAAACAAGCATATGCATTTTTTAATTTAGTTAAATGTTCAAGTTTTTTTAAAATCAGGTTTGTTTTTGTTAAAATTGTTTTTAACTAAAATAGTTCAATTAAATATTTGAAAAAACAAAACAAAACAAAAATTAAATCGACCATGGCAGCCAGATCAACATGAGAAACTTAAAATATCGGCTTCTGCAGCTGACATAGTCATCTTCACCTTCATTTTCCTGTTTGTTCATAATCTGGAAAAGAAAAACAAGTTTTCCTACTTTTTCAGGTCCTAAACGATTTCTCAATTTGGAATGAATTAGTCCAAAGGAAGAAAAATATCTTTCTTCACTTGCAGAAGAAGCTACTGCTGTTAAAAATGAGATTATCACTTCAACAGTTTCTGAAGCCAAGTGTTTAAGTGACTTCCACCAATTCACTGGTGTGACTTTCTTTAAAACATCATCACCCTTAGCTTTGAAGTTTATTATAGTTGGCATTATTGAGAGATGATTGCTGGATGTTCATGTCATAGCCAACTCCTCTTCTTCAGTAGTTAAGTTTTGACCCTGGTACTGAGTACTGAGAATATTTGGAAGAAAATGAGCTGGAGATAGTGCTTGTCCCATTCATTTTTTTAATGCTTGTAATTTAACTCTGTCATAGCATATTTCTCTTTTTCAGATCTCACTCAGTTCCTTCCAAATTTCAACAGTGTCATCAATAAAACAGCTATTTCCCTGCATTTTGTTCAAGGCTACAGAAATAGGCATCAGGGTATCATAGAATCTCAGAGCTGGAAGGGACTTCAGAAGATTATCTAGTCCAACCCCCTGCTCAAAGCAGGACCAATCCCATTTTTGCCCCATCTCTCTAAATAGCCCCCTCAAGGATTGAGCTCACAATGCTGGGTTTAGCAGGCCACTGCTCAAACCACTGAGCTATCCCTCCCCACAAAACACATACATTTCTCTGAAGTCCTATGTTGAGAACTTTGGCCATCTATTTTTTCACGATTTTGTTCACAAACTGTCATCAGATTAGGCCAATTCTTGATATAGTACTCAAAACAGTTCACTACTGAGTTCCATCAAACATCTTGAGGGAGAGTTAGCGTATTTCTCACCTCTGTATATTATTTATTTATTTAAAAACATTTTTGCTGTTAACAAGCATGTTATCCCTGGAGACACAAATTCACAGTTTGAGAACTGCAAAACTAAGCATCTCTGATGGTATCTTTTAGACTGAGCACTGAGTCCCATTGGGTAGATAGAAAGATTAACCTAAATAATCTACACAGAAACCCTTGGCACCCCATAAGATTTGGTCCCTAATCCATGAACTACTGGAACTCATTTACAAAACTTTTCTTAAACATTATATGAATACATTGTGTCATAGTATAGAATTAGAATTTATAATCCCTATTTCGTGATAAGATATCTTTGTGCTATAATGTATCTTAATTAAAACTATCTTTAGGTAGGTTTTTTCTTCAAAAAGCATTTTATCACAAAATCCAATTTAAATTTAAAAACAAAAATCCAATTTATTTATTTATTTATTTTTAATCATTGATTTTTATCTACCCTGTCTTCAATCTGAGTAGTTCTTGAAGGTAAGATTTTATTTCTTAGTGTTTGTGTGTATGGAGATGTAGTGGATGGCAAGATGGGCTGTAAATCTACAGCGCCCTAAGCTTGCTGTGCGCTAATTGGCCATGTGGACCCTGCTACCGCCCATGAAAAGCTCTGTAGAGCACTGTCTGATCTTCTGTTGTCAGAGTGTACTGTGTAACTTTTAGTCCCTGGCAAACCAGAGTGCTTTAGATTTACACCATGGCTTGATGTGCGCAAAGTCTCTGTATGGACAAGCCCTTCGGCATTGTGTTTTCTGTCAGGCTGTTAAGGGAATGCACCATTTTCTTTACAGAACAACCCTCTGCCCATCAGAGGAGAGTCGACTAAAAATAGGAAGGATGAAACTGATGCAGATCCAGGCTGCAAAAACGAAGCATCTTTTCTTAACCCTCAAGACACAGGTAAAGGTCCTGCTTTAAAAACAAAAGGGCCCTGAACAATTGCATTAATGACACAGTATATGTGTTTCACCAACTGATCTGCCCTGGGTGAGCAGAATTTTTTCTGGATGGTTTAACATTGTAGAATCATTAAAATGAAGAACTGAAAAGGACCTGAAGAGGTCACCTAGTTCAACCCACCCCAACCTCCCATGTTGAGGCAGGATTAAGTAAACCCATCCATGACAAGAGTTGTCTAAACTGCCCTTGAAAAGCAAATTGGGGTGAATTCATTAAAGAGGATAACAGTGGGCCTTGATGTGTACATTCAGTTTGTAAAATGTTAACAGTAAATGCAATTATCACTTTGTCCTCCACTTCTGCATCTCAGTAAATTGTTCTAATACACAGAAAATAAATATTTCATCAATATTGAAATGTATTATCTACATTTATAGTTGTCCTGTTGCCCTCTGGATATCTACAGTAAGACATTACAAATCCCACCTATATGTTAAAACTGAACAAATGTGAATGTCTGCCACGTTGTCCCTCTCATAATCCAACTTCTGATACTGTAAATGTATACATAACTTTCCAAGCTCTCAAATATAGCTTCTGAAGTGCCACCACTCAGTGGACAATTCAGTAAATAGTATTTTAGTCAATTAAAAATATTGAGTTTCAGTATAAATTTCTGGATAAGGGTCTATGTAAGTAACTTGCTGCATGTTGAGATGAGAATATACCACAGAGTGTTTGTTTCTGAAAATGAAATGTCAGCACTGTCTGAAAACAAAGTGCAACTTCAAAGCCACCATGAGATTTTGATCTGTCTTTAAGGTTGCCACGTCTGAAATTATAATGTTTACATTGTAGGTAAAAAAGAAGAAGTGGGAGTAAACGGGGCAGACAGAGTACCCTGCACTAAGGCTTCTCAGCAGGTGAGCATCACTGTGGCTTGCTTGTGGTAGCATGAAGAAACTCCTGGAGAACTGGAATTCACTGCCAAATCCTTTTAGTTTTTCTGGGAGCTTAGTAGGATTTTTTAAAAAAAAGAATGAAACACAAATATGATTAAGAATATCAACTATTTTATTAAATAGGATAGAAGTTTGTAAAGGATATAAACTCTCATGGCCCAGAGCATAAACCCTGACTGATGGGGTTTACAAAGACAAGATGGGTAAGGTAACATCTTTTATTGGACCAACCTCTATTAGTGAAAGAGACAAGTGTTCGAGCTATAGAGAGCTCTTCTTCAGGTCTGGGAAAGACATGACTATAACACAGTGCATACAACAATGAAAGAAACTTGTATTGGCAGTTTATTCCATAACTGTCTTTATAAGAGTTTTTGCACGTTTCCCTGGAGCATCCAGTATTGGCCATTGTGGAGAAAAGTTGCCGGACTAGATGAGTCATTGACCTAACCTAGCTTCATTCCCTCTGGGCATCATGGAGCAGCATTCCTCAATGGATGTATGCACCACCACAAGTGGTGTTTGGGGATTGTTTGGATCTACTGGCCAAAACTGGATCTTCCATCCCCACCCCAAGAGGCATGGGCCACAGGCTCTGTTGGTTCTTTGTCTCTTAGGTAACAGGTTTATCGAAGCACTGCAGAAAACTTCTTTACAAAGCCCATTTATTTGAACATTGATCAGGAGCCTAGAATTTGATTTTATATATCACATTTCATACTTGGGGGATCTGTACACTGGTCTCCATTGAAAAATCAATATTCACTTACCAGAATGTCTAAGAAACTCAAATTTTCCTGTTCAATGTCTTGGATACCATGGGACAAACACGACTGGTAAATGAGTGCCAGCCACTGAACAATCAGTCTCCAAACAACTTAGGGCTTGATCCTGCCTCCATTCAAGTCAATGGAAAAACTCTTATTGACTTGAATGGTGCAGGACCGAGCCCTTACACAGTGAGTTAGTTTGCGTGATACAAGAAGTGCTTCACAAGCATATTCTCATCATAATGGACCATGGGATGTCTATCTTTCACCCACATATCAAGGGGAGACCTCAGCTTAACATCTCATTCAAAAGGTGTGAATTTGAACCCACGACTCTCTCAGAGATAAGAATGTGCTACCAAGTGAGCTTTGCCTTTCAGCAGCTAAACTGTCCCTGTCTGAAACATTTGCCATCAGTTTGTCTCTCAAAGATGAAGCTCTGATCTTTATCAAACTTTAACCACATCTTTCTCTGAAGTACAGCCTCCGGTTTCCTTCTACTTGTTTTTTATTCCATTATCAGTGTGAAAACAAGAGCCTTTTTGTTGGTAACTCATTTTGTCCCACTGAATCACTCTGACATCCTTAGTGTGACATGATCTATTCATAGCATCAGACACGTACCTCATGGAGTGTGATGAACTTCAGTCTGCATGCAATGGTGTTGGCAAGGAACTGGGAAGGTGGTGCTCGGAACCACAACATTGGTGATTGAAAAAATAGAGGAGTCGCTCTACCCATTGAGCACTTCTAAAGAATATTCACCCCTCAAATCCACCTGTACTGCGCTGATCTGCTTGACAAAGGGTTTCTTCACTTTATCGACTCTTCAGTACCATTTTTATTGGGAAAAAATGAATCATGGAAGATTAGAAGTTGGCCGATTTTTTGATTTTAGGTCAATTTCAGGGAAAATGAAATCAGGTCACTAGTCAGAAGAAGCAGATCGTCCTGATAAAGCCACTGCTAATTTGTATTAATCATTATTTTCCATACCAAAGGGACTTTCCCATCTTAATGTGTGAGTAGAAAGGAAGCAAACCAAATGACCAGTATAGATTTCACCTGAATCAGGAAGCCAGAGTATTGAGTGTAGTTTGTGGGTTAAGTATTGCCAGATGTGGTCAAGTGTAAGTGATGTGAGCAGAAGCAACTCTCATTTTATCGGACATGATGATTGGTGAGTGGATGAAGGCATCCTGTTTTGTAGACAGCTTCTTAGAATTAGTACAGTCTCTTATTACAGATTTTTTTTTTATAATCAGGTAAATGTTTTCAGATGAGTTCTCTTGTAGAAGAAATCCTGAGATCTTTATTGTGGTTATTCTCTGATGACCTGATTCTTATCCACATTAATAACCCTTTAAATGTCTCTCAGAATGTAAAGGGGCCTATAAATATAATGCACACTTACCTTAAGGACACTGCCAGAATGGTGTAGAGAGGGCTTTGGTAAAAATCAGGCTCATAAATGTGACCATAAACATGGCATTGTAGGGTTCCTGATTTCCCTCATTGACTGCAAATCAAATTTTACAAGTTAAAAGTTGAACCCAAGATTTTCAAAAGTGACTGACGTGACTCTGGAAACTTCAATATTTGGGTGTCCAACGTGAGACATCTTGTAAATACTGAGTACCCACCCTTAGTAGACCAGGCCTCTTTAAAATGTCACAAGTTGAACACCCAAAAATAGAGGTTCCCAAAATCACCAGTTGCTTTTGAAAATCTTGGCCAGAGTACTGCTATTTTTTTTTTTAACTGCCAGTCCTACAAACTCACCCAGGGATCTGAGTCAAGCTGTTCCATTCTGTCTGCCTTGTGCATCCTCACCAAGTCAAAAGCTTGTGAAATTGAAAAATGGCCATTCACATACAGGTAACAACATGCAACTGAGCTGCCCTATTAAGGCTTAAATTGGGCTCATGAAAAGCATGTGAGAAGGGCTGAGAGTTCATTGATCTGTAGATGAGCTCTGCGTAGGGATGGACTCCAGCTCCCTCTCTCATAGCTGTAAAGGGAAAGCAGGATTAGAAAGTATTAAAGTCTTATTTTTGTCCATAAGATCTGCTGATGTGACTTGAGGGAGATATACAGGGTGCAGATCTGTCGAAGGAGAAAAGACCATTGTTATTGTTAGTTATTGTTGTTTTGTTTTGTTTTATTTTGTTTATTTGTATTACCATAATCTCTAGGAGCCCCCGTTGTTGACCAGGACCCTATTGTGCTAGGTGCTTTACAAACACAGAGCCAAAAGATGGACTTTTCTGACTATAAATACACTTTTTAATAAAGGCCTTAGGGATGGGCTTACAGACGGTCTTTTACACATATTCAATCCAAAGCAGAAGCCCCTTCACTTACTTTTCATACTACTTCTATATTTTTCAGTGATGGAACAGGTTTGGATTTAAACAAGAACTGGCTGCTTCCAACCAAAGCTTCTCTTCCATCTTAATCCTCCAGAATTAGACAAATGGGACCATATCCTCACCTGGTGTACATTAGCCTACTTCCATTGACTTTAATAAAGCTATGCTGCTTTACATCAGCTGAGGATCTAGTCCACAATGCTATATTTTGATATAATAGAATTATAGAATCAAAGAATATCAGGGCTGGAAGGGACCTCAGGAGGTATCTAGTCCAACCCCTGCTCAAAACAGGACTAACCCCAACTAAATCATCCCAGCCAGGGCTTTGTCAAGCCTGCTCCACTTCACTGTTGTTCTAGTAGGTACCAACCTTTGAGTGGGGTAAGATATAGGGTTTCTACCCAGTGTTTTCATATATGGACACATGCTAATGGAAATGGGATTTGCAGTTAAAGTGTGTTTTTGAAGATTTTGGTAGACTGGTCTCAGTGCGCGTGTTTCTTCGAAGTTTTTGATCCCTAAAGCATATTGGTGTCAATGTCTTGGAGTAGGAAGATAAAGATATTCCAGCCTAATCTTGACATCTAATCTTAATCTTAACACTTAATCTTGACAACACAATGCTGTATCTGATGAGAACTTCCCAGAACATCTTTCTTCCAGTACAGCTGGGCTTATGTGCACCCAATGGGCGCAAAGGGAAATTAAAAGCTGAGTTGGCCTCTTCCCTTCCTCTTAGCTTAGGCCATTCTGTCAGGAACGAGACAGCGCTGTGAGGTCAGGAAATCCCTGCTGCTTCTCTTGGTTCTCCTCAGATTCTTAGCTGTGTCTTGGATGGGGCCATTCATTCCCTGCATGAGTTATTCCTAAGGATAGGGTTCTGCTATGGAGGTCATGGGTTTTGTGACTTTCTGGGACTTCCGTGACTTCTGGGGCAGTGGCTGGGGTTGAGTCAACACCACTGGGACTGGAGCAGTAGCCATCAGTCCCTGCCGCAGAAGCAGTGAATGGGCTAGAGCTGCTGCTGGCGGCCAGCTCCAGTACTGCCTGAGCAGGAGCAGTGGCCACCGGGGCCACTGGAACAGCTGACCATCACCCTGGGCCACCAGAACAGTGGCTGGCAGCCTGTCAGACCAGCAGCCAGGGTTGGGTCAGCCAGGGTTGGGTCAGCTCCTACTGCAGGAGCAGCGGTGGGCCTGGAGCAGTTGAAAGTGCCTGACAGTGCTCTATTTGTCCCCCCACACCCCATCTATTTGTCCCCCCACACCCCATCTATTTGTCCCCCCACACCCCATCTATTTGTCCCCCCACACCCCATCTATTTGTCCCTCCACTCCCCATGGTGTTTTTAGTAAAAGTCAGGGACAGGCTGCAGGCGTCTGTGAATGTTTGTTTATTGCCCATGACCTGACCCTGACTTCTACTAAAATACCCATGACAGAATCTTAGCCTTAGTGATTCCTGTCTAGTGCAAGAAAGAGTGTCCTAGAGATCTGCGCAATGGGTAGAGCTGGTGGGGTTTAGATCTGATCTCCTGAGATCTGCCAGAGGGACAGCCGCATGGATGCCCGGAGCCTCTGCCACTGGCTGTCAGCCTCCATAGCAGTACTGTCTCCACAAGATGTTCATGGTTTACATGCTGGCCACTGGCTCCCAGACAACAATAGTAAATAAGACCTCGGTATTATTATTAATGCAGCCCCATGTGCCGTTGGGAGACCCATTGGGGCTTGGCTGAGGGAGTAGAGAAGATCTGGAATTTTTTTCTTCTGAACCTGTTTTTCTTTTTTAAACTTGAACATTCTGTTCCTTAGTCCCTGAAAAGGCACAAGAGAAACCTCAAGGTAGAGATAAGGTCTGTGAGCTTCCCAGCCTGTGGAAGAGGAAGTCATGTTTCGCGATAGTGTTTTCACCACAATGAGCAAAGGGAAAAAGAAGAGTCACTAACAGACAGTGACATCTTGGCATAATTTACTGGGGACACGAGGATGGCAAGTTTTCATAGGAACCGAGCAATGACAGGCTTTCATTCTGCTGCCTCTGCCCTACGTGAATAGGTTTAAAAAACGAATAAGCTTGATTCTCCACTCATGCTGGTATAAGTCAGGAGTACCTGGGTCAGTGAAGTCACATCAGAGTAAACTGGTATCAGATCAGAACTGAGCCTTGCAATACCACTTTTTGCTTCTGTAGCATCTTCCAGCCAGCGCTCTGGCTGCACTTTGCAAGCATGGTTTCATCTCTGTCTGTGAGACAGATAAGAATTACCCGCATTGTAGAGGTGAGGTACCGAGAGAGATTAAAGTGGCCGTTGATTTGGGGTTCCTTGGGTGTTGGGCCTAGTTTGAAGAGCCTTAGGCCTGATTTTCAGAAGTCCTGAGCACTCCAGCTCCAGTGAGCCAGGATGAGTTGTGGCTGATTACACAGAACGTATAGCACTGTGACCAGCTCACTTTAATTAAAAGACTCTTGAGGTTATTTTCTCCCTTGAAAATTATCTGCTGTTAAGACAGATCCCTGAGGATCATTCTGCTGTTTTACACCTGTGTTGAAGACACTGTCCTCCAGGCTTAGGTGATGGAACTCTCCTTAGCATCCATTGATATGCTCTTTAATTTACCAGGAGATCACTGTAAATCACTTCCCTGGATTTGAACACTTTGGGACCCTGGCGTAAGGGACTTCCCTGCTGTCATAAAACATCAGGGTGGCTCTGCCCAACCCCACTCTCAGCCACTAGCATGCAGGCAGACCAGGGAAAAGAGGGGGTGTGGCTGAATGCTACAGTTCTCTAGCTGTTTTCTCCTTCCCATAATCCACATGCTGAAATGCATTGCCTTCTGCGGGTCAATAGGTAGTAGTGCCTTTGCTTACATCCAAGAAGGTGGTGTGATCGAGTGGATAAGGCTCTGGACTAAGAGTCTAGAGACCTCCGTTCTCTCCTAGCTCTGCTGCTGAATTTGGGCAAGATTTTCTCTTCCCACCCATTTTCTGTCTTGTCTGTGTCTATTGTAAGTTTATGGGGCAGGGACAGTCTCTCACTCTTCAGTTTGTACAGCACCTAGTACAGTGGGACCAAATCTGGGACCTCTGTGAGCTGCTGGAATACAAATCATAACATTCGTATATCCCTGACTTTCCCATCAGGTGTTCCAATGCCTGCATTCCAAGACATCTGAATAATGAAAACTAACCAGCGACATGAGGATTTGATCTGTTTGTTCTCTCATTGGTAGTGCTTTCCTGCTCTTCACCATACTATTAGAGCAGTTTACTTTTTAATTAAAGAAAAATACTTTTATGTGGGATCTGGATTAAACTATTTAGGCCCTAAGAGAGCACCTTTCTGGGGACATGGTAAGGCTCAGATCTGGAGGTTGGGAAACTTGGGGTCTATCCCCAGCTGCGTGGACTTGAATAAGTTGCTTAGGACTAGTGGAAGCAGCTCAGTCCCTTAGGCTCCCATGGGAGCAACAGCACTTCCCAAGATCTTACTCTTAACCTCCTCTGGTAAATGAACATAAGAACAGCCAGACTGGGTCAGATCCAGCCCAGAATCCTGTCTACCGACAGGTTTAAGAGTAGCAGCCGTGTTAGTCTGTATCCGTAAAGAAAACAAGGAGTACTTGGGGCACCCTAGAGACTGACCAATTTATTTCACCATAAGCTTTTGTGGGGCTACAGCCCACTTCTTCGAATGCATAGAATGGAGCACACAGTAGGTGAGATATATACACACCGAAAACATTTTTATGTTAATTTTTTTATTTGTATTTTTACCTACTGTGTTCCAGTCTATGCATCCGATGAAGTAGTCTATAGCCCATGAAAGCTTATGCTGAAATAAATTGGTTAATTTCTAAGGTGCCACAAGTACTCCTCGTTGTCTTCTGACAGTGCCCAACGCAAGGTGCCCCAGAGGAAATGGACAGAACAGGGAATCATCAAGTGATCCATCCTCTGTCGCACATTCCCAGATTCTGACAAATAGAAGCTAGGGACACCATCCCTGCCCATCCTGGCTAAATAGCCATTGATGGACCTATCCTCCATGAGTGTATCTAGTTCTTTTTTAACCTGTTATAGTCTTGGCCTTCACAACATCCTCTGGCAAAGATTCCACAGGTTGACTGTGTGCTGTGTGAAGAAATACTTCCTTTTGTTTGTTTTAAACCTGCTGCCTATTCATTTCATTTGATGACCCCTAGTTCTTGTGTTATGAGGAGTAAATAACGCTTCCTTATTTACTTTCTCCACACCAGTCTTGATTTTATAGACCTCTATCCACCCTTCGTCGTCTCGGAATAGTTCCAGTCTTATTAATCTCTCCTCATACGGAAGCCATTCCATATCCCAAATCATTTGTGTTGCCTTTTTCCGAACCTTTTCCAATTCCCAGCATATCTTTTGTGAGATGGGGCGACCACATCTGTACACAGTATTCAAGATGTGGCCATACCATGGACTTATATAGAGGCAATAAGATTTTTGTCTTATTATGGATCCCTTTCTTAATGATGCCCAACATTCTTTTTGCTTTTTTGACTACTGCTGCACATTGATTCCAGTATATATGGTATCTAGGTATCCACAGAGTCCTCCCAAATGTCTACACTGAAGTTTAATAGCCCTGCAGCTTGAGCCCCATGTGCCCAAGTCAGCTGACACGAGCTAGCCACCAGGCGTTTAATTGCAGCGTAGACATACCCTATGTCTCCTGCTAAGAACCAGTTTCCAACGGCCTTTTGTTTAGTCCATGCAGACATAAAGAATATCCTTCTGCTCTTTGAATGGCTAGATGGATTTGGTGACCAGAGCTTTTACCCCAAACGCTAATCAGCTCCCCGGAGATTTCTCTGCTCCCTGTATCGTCTTTCAGCGGTGAGGAATGGATGCTGCTCCTAGTAGCTGTCAGATGTGCACCCTCTCTGTGAAGCTGAACCTCCTGCCTTCACAAAGTGACCAGCCCAGGTTGCTCAGGACCCTAGTTTCGATTCCCTGCCTGTTTTCCTGTCTAGAGAGCAAGGCTGAACTAGCCAAACCGAAAGGCTCCCTGGAGTAAGATGTGGGATTTGAAGTTTGGGTTTCTCGTCTCCTAGTTTGCTTAGAAACCCCCCAGCAGTCTGTGCTATGAGCATGATCTCCTTCTCTGGTGGTTCTTGCAGACATACAGCCTGGACATTGCATTTAGCCAGGAAGAGATGATGGGGCCAAGGAAGAAGAGGAAGGTCAGTGAGCCAGTGCAGCTGCTTCCGGCAGGCAGGAACTGATGGCGGCTATGGCATATCGGCCATTTTGGAATGTCCTGTTTGGAATTACAACACACCTTATGCATTCTTTAGAGACGTCTGATCTTTACTCTTCGTATTTAACTCTCCACACAGTGTACATATGTCTATTTTTACATAGACTCTCTCTCTTTTCTGGTTTTAAACCTTTTATTGAATAGAGAGAGCAAGCAAAGTTACTGACACAGCACTGTAGATTAGAGATACTTGTTGGATGCTCTGAAGCTGCGGACCAGTGATCTCTCCCAGGCAGCGTCTCTGGGTTTCATTTCCACACTGACTGCATTCCCACTCACTCGCTAACCTGGGCCCCAGGATCAATGGAAGTATTTTAGGATGATCTCTTGAAGGTGCCAGTGTTTGCAAGTAGCACAAGTCATATGGTTCAATGTTTGTACATAACTGCATCAAACCTGCCATTTCCAGAGAATAGTTCTGCTTTGTTTTTTAAAAGAAGGTTTTTATCTATCTGTATTACCTGTGGAAATAAACTATCTAGACATTTTATGCCACTGAGTAATTTCTTCTGACTCTGCAAATAGCGTTGCTATAATTATGTGATCAATTTATTTCTAAAGCATCACCCCACATCATACCAAGAGGCTTAGGCTGTTGTGTGATGTAAACCATTTGGAAATACAGTAATTTAAACATTACTATAATAAAAAGCCTCCCTGGTTACAATTTAAATCCAATGTAAGAGGATCTAAAGCAATAGAAAGTGGTTTCGTGCTCTTTGGGGCAAGGAATCTGTATTTTGTGTCTTGTACAGCTCTGAGTGCATTGTCAATGCTTAACATTAATTCAGGGAAGTTCTCTGGCCTGTGTTATACGGGAGGTCAGTCTCTAGGATGATTACAGTGGTCCCTTCTAGTGCTGGAATCTATGAATAGATAATAGAGGGGTGGGAGGAATGTAATAGCTGAGATCAGTCCTGATCATGCCGATTTTAAAAAAATACTCTTGGGAAAAGGTTTTAAATCATTTTATAGTCATGGTGGGGAATAAGAGGGACAGGATGGATAGATTGACTAGGATGGATGTGAGTCTTCGCCACATGCTCAGGGTTCAGCTGATCGCCATATTTGGGGTCGGAACGGAATTTTCCTCCCAGGTAGATTGGCAGAGGCCCTGGAGGTTTTTCACCTTCCTTTGCAGCGTAGGGCACGGGTCACTTGCTGGAGGATTCTCTTCACCTTGAAGTCTTTAAACCATGATTGGTGGACTTCAATAGCTCAGACACAGGTGAGAAGTTTATTGCAGGAGTGGGTGGGTGAGATTCTGTGGCCTGCGTTGTGCAGGAGGTCAGACTAGATGATCATACTGGTCCCTTCTGACCTTAAAGTCTATGAGTCTATGATAGCAATGGAGACGAGAACCAAGGACCCACCACAGCAAAGATTCCACTGCCTTAACTGCTCAGATACCACGGTGATGAGCACAGTCTAAGAAGCAGAACTAGGATAGAATTGCTTGCCAGCCAGGCAGGAGGGGTTTAAGAGCAAAGAGCTACCAGGAGCAGGCGAGGTCTCGAATGTAGGGCTGTTACCTGGGCTTGTCAGAACCCCCAAAGGGGAAACTTAACTATTTTACTTTAGGTGATTTAAGGAATAAATTAACAGAAACCTAGCGATTTTGTCTGATTAAGGAGTAATGCAAGTCAGTATGCTCTTGCTTAATACTGCAGTTTATTAGATTTAAGCACACATAGACATAACCATTAGTTTAGGGTTAGGGAGAACATTTTAGATATTTACGTATATTTTGACAGGGTATTGAATGATTAATGAGAGGTTAGTGCTGGCCAGACCCCTTCCTGCCAGGGAGTAAAGATGTTAGGAAAACATCTTTTCTAGGATAGCTTCCGCGATCTGCTTCTAAGTACACTTAAATAATAAAGTAATTATTTTTTATAAAAAATCATTAATAAAAATTAATAAAATTAAATTATTTATGAACAGCCTTAAGTCTAAATGCTTCTAATAATAAACATTTATTTAAACTTTTTATAATTATGTTATAGGGCATTTTTTAGCAAAACTGCTAATAGTTGTGACCTTGCTTTTGAAAGCCTGTTTTTAAATTAATAAAATAAACCACCCCACAGTTAAAAGTTAATGTATAGTGGCTGAGTACAGGTAATATGGTTGCAATTGACTTGATCATATTGTGGGATATATACACCCCTCAAATCCAGGGCAAGAGGGTTCATTTCTCAGCTCGTGTAAATCAGTGTAGCTCCATGAAAGTCAATGGAGCTGTTGCAGTTTACACTAGCTGAGGATCTGGTCCACAGTGTTTAGAGGTCATCCTCCTGTATGTTGAACAGTGGAGATGGGACAGATGTGTGAGGGACCTCATCTGTCCAATCCATCTCCAAAAACAAACCATTGCCTATCGCCGTCAACTGACTCCACTACTGGAACCACTGCGAGCTTTTCCAGACATCCACCAACCTCTTCTAAATTGCCAAAGCAACCTTTGATTGGATTCCCCAGCAGATTTTTATATGACCGGTCTGACCAAACTTGCCAGCTGACCCTCATTTCAACCCAGCAAGAGATCTTGCATGGCCTGACTAGTTTGGCCTCTAGAAGAGCCAGAAGCTAGACTGGAATGTACTGAGTGGAGTAAAAGGGCATCTGAAATTGAACAATACTGAATACTCAACTGACCTCATCCCCACAGCTAGCTGAGTCATGCATTACAAATGGGATGATATCACAGCTGTCTTTCCACTTTCTTCTGTACAAGGTAGGTGGACCACAGAGTAGCCTGCTGATACCAGGCATTGCTGAACCTGCAACAGCATCCAACTGGGTTTTACTGACTAATCCAAGAGACATGCCACAATAGAAACCTGAAGGACCTGAATTTTTGCCTGGCCTTCTGTATTGTGTTTGTAACTTTGCATTTGTTTGTAATTAGCTGATTTGCCCACTGTGACGTTACACTCTATATGATTTTATGAAAATATGCTGATGAGTGTGAATATAATGTAACTGGAATATGCTCCATGCAAAAAGTCTCTTGTAAGGAATTACAAAGCTTATAATCTACTGAGTGTGGTCATCCTATTTGTATTGTATTGTGACGGACTCAGACCAGAAGGCTATAAAAAAGTAGTCCTATTGGGATCCAGTAGAGAGCCTGCCCATTGCTAAAGGATCCCTCCCCAGCCAAAGTGCCTAGAGGAACTCTGCCCGGATGCATGAACGGACGGAGGATCGGAAATAGGCCCCACACTCACAGGAGGCCAACCTCCTCTCCCTGGTTTTGTAGATGGCCAGGGCTAGGAGGAGGTTGACCAGGAGGTCCCATGACTTTTTGAGGCCATGGATAGGGAGTGTGTAGATAAATAAGTGAGGGGAAAAGTGCAACCAAAAACGCAGAAGAGGAGCCGGAAGGGGGGCTGCAACCTGGCGCACTCCAGGTAAACGTGCGCCAGGGTCTCCCTCATGCCGCAGAAGGGGCAGTGTCTGGGAGGGGAGTGAACCCCACCAAGTACATGCCTGTGCTCACGTGTAGGAGCTCCATGAAGGAGCTGCCAGCTGATGTCTCCGGTGGGCCTTGGGACCAGGGTGGAATAGGGGCTGCCCCACCGGGGCTTCTCACCCCCTAGAGGTGGCAGGAGGTCCCGCCACTTAGTATCAGGGCGGGATGTGCGGATGTGGAGGGTGTGGAGCATGAGTGTGTGTAGATGTTTCCTTGGCACAATCTGGAAATAAACTGGCTGCAAATCGTGCAGCTGGCTTGCAGTGAACAGGTGGCAGGGGGCTGGTCAGGTCCATGGGGCAGGGGCCCGATGAAAAGATCCGGAGGGCCTGGGGTGAAGGGTGGGTGGGGCATGCCCTCTCGCAGGACTCGGTTGAGGTAGGCCTGAGCAGCGGGCGGTATGGCGGCCCTCACCTCCTGAAGTAGGGGCTCGGGAGTACGACACCTGGAGAGCCCTATGCTCTGACCGAGCGCGGGATCCAGCCAGTCTCCCCAGTCGTACTCCAGGAGGTCTCCAACTCTGGTGACTTCTGCCAGGACCAACCTCTGACTCACCGAGAGGAACTCCATCACCTGCACATGGAGCCGGGGCTTGTGTAGCAGGGGCTCCGCGAGGATATCTGCCCCCTCGGTGGCCACCAGGGACCTGGTCGTTGAGAACAGCTTCCAGGTCCAGAGGAGGTCCTGGTAAAAGACTGGCAGCCTGGAGAGGACTTGCGGAAGATGTCTCGAATGAAGATAAAGGAGCTGCAGGTCATATCAGAGCCCTTGGAAGTGGCGCAGGAAGGCGTGCACCAGTACTCTCCACGCCGGACTACCTGCACCATAGAGGAGCCTCTGGAGGGCCTGGAGGCAGAAGACGTGGACCTGAGAGCGTAGGCACTTCAGGCCCTGCCCTGCTTCCTCTAGGGGCAGGGCCCCTGCAGAGATTCAGTGCAGTCCTGGCCAAAAGAACCCCAGAATCGCCGTTGGTTGGCCAGGAAAGGTTGGCCAGGAAAGCCGGGGCCGGGACTTGGGTATTGAGCTGGTACCAGAGCACAGACAGGACTAGTTCGTTGAGCAGCAGTGCCCTTCCCTGGAAGGAGAGAATCCAGAGTAGTCCTCTCCATTTCCAGAGCCTCTCTGTCACCCTGCCCTCTAAACCGGGCCAGTTCTCCGGCGGAGACGGATGCGTAGCAGAGAGGTAAACGCTGAGATAGAGCAGTGGACCCGCGCTCCACTGGATGGCCTGAAGCGCGGGTGGGAGGGAGCTCGCCTGCCACCCATTCCCGACCACCAGGCCAGAGCTCTTAACCCAGTTGAACCAGGCGGAGGAAGCTGCCAAGCAGACACCTTGGCAAGCCTCCACCCGTGCCAAGTCGCCTGGGTCCTGGACCGTGAGGAGCACGTCGTCGGCGTACACCGACAGGACCAGCTGCAGCTCCAGCTCTCACAGCACCAACCCCGTCAGCCTCCGACAGAGGAGACAGAGGAAGGGCTCGATCGCCAGAGTGTACAGCTGGCCTGAGAGGGGGCATTCCTGTCATACTCCCCACCCAAAACTGATCGGCTTGGTCAGAGTCCAGTTGAGCCTGACAAGACACTTGGTGGAGGAGTACAGCACCTGGAGAAAGCCCACAAACTGGGGTCCGAAGCCGAACGCCCACAGAGTGCCTAAGAGGTACCCGTGGTGCACCCTGTCAAACGCCTTCTCCTGGTCCAGGGACAGGAGGGCAAACAAAAGACCATCCATACACTCAAGCTCCAAGAGACCCCGGACCGGATATAGGTTATCAAAGATGGTACGGCCCGGGGTGATGTAGGTCTGGTCCAGGTGGACCATGTCTGCCAGCACAGGCCCCAGCTGCAGCGAGGTGGCCTTTGCTATGACATTGTAGTCTGTGCTGAGGAGTGAGACAGGATGCCAACTCTGTAAGTCGCGGAGGTCCCCCTTCTATGGCAATAAGGTGAGCACAAGAGTGGGAGGACCCTGCTCTCCAAGGACTCGGTCCAGACAGTGAAAAGGTCCGGGCCGAGGACGTCCCAGAACACGTGGTAGAACTCCATGTCAGCCCGTCCATGCCCGGGGATTTGCTTGTGGGCATGAGGTGGAGGGCGTCTGAGCGCTCAGCCAGAGGGAGAGGCAGCTCTAGCCAGTCTCGGTCTCCCATGCTGACCATCGGGAGTTCAATCCAGAGCACCCTACAGGCTTCAGCGTCGGTCGGATCTGGGAAGAAAAGGCTGGCGTAGAAGGCCCTGGCCCTTTCAAACATCTCCGGATCCCCTTCCTCTGCCAGGAGGCAGGTGACATGCGTTTTGGCCCCCCTCCTTTTCTCCAGGTCATAGAGGAAGCGGGAGCCACAATCCATCTCCCAAGGGGACGGATGCGGGATCAAATGAAGGCATCCCGGATCCGATGGTCCTCCAGAGCCCAGAGCTCCTCCTGCTTCACTGCGCAGAGGGATGGATCCTGGGGGCCGGAGGCAAGACACCTCTCTAGCTCTAAGACCTCCCTCTCCAACTGCCCTATCACCGCATCCCTCTGCCTGCTGACGCCCTGGGTATAGCTGCGGCAGAAGAGCTGGGTGCGCACCTTCCCCACATCCCACCACTGCCTTGCAGAGGGGAAGGCACGTCTCTGCCCCCGCCAGGCCAGCCGGAGCTCCTGGAAGGACGCCACAGAGCGAGGGCAGGGCAGGCTGAGGGGAAGGGGTGGAGTGGTGGCAAGGCCTGCGGCAGAAGCAGGGGGTGAGCAGGGAGCACCCCCAAGCACATGAGAAAGTTGGTGCCTGTAACTCTAGCCCCGGAGTCGGTGCCTGTACAAGAAACCCCATGTGGCTCTGGAGCCACAGGACGGCCACCTCTGCAGTAAGCTGTGACTCTTGCCCCTACACTGAGAAAGAGAGGTCACATTGGGGTCTTATTGAGTTTAAGGCCACTGAGTCTGCCCAGAAGCATGGGACCCGCCAATACAGGCTTGGAACGTTGTCACACTAAATATATTTTTATTCATTAGAAATTCTGTCATGCCAGTTAAAACTAAAACCTCTTTTCTCTTGTGCTTGTTTCGATCACATTTCTAGTTAAATGCTCAAGAACGGATTTTAATAAGTTACACGTTAGTCATCGTCAACTGTGATCCACCCTACCATAAAACGAGTTACTTAGTAGTACTAGGTCCTTGACTCTAAGTGAACTAAACTACCTTGTAACAGTTTTCTCCAAAGGGTCTCTTCTCTCCTATGCAGCCTTTAATAAATCACTCTCTTAATCATTAAGAGCAGCTATGTGTGTGCAGTGAGGGCTGACTAACACCCTGTAAGTCAGAATACAAGAAAATGTAACTTCTGTGCTAGTAAACCTGTGAGTGATACGGAGAATCCTAGACAACATCCTCCCTTTGATTTGTCAAAGAGCTACAAATTATAGTGATTGTTACAAACCAGTTAGTTAAAACCCCCAATCTCTTGAGAAAGTGCACAAGAGTGAAAGTGACTGTTTCCTTCAGGGCTTTCAGAAAGTTGGTGAGTCGTGGTAACCCTTTTTGGTCAATCATGACCACAGGCCTTTTAACCAAGTGCGTCTGAAAACCCTTCCCCTGTGAGAGCCAGGTCTGAGTCATCGACGTTTCTAAAAATCACTAACTCAGGTAGCATTTCACAAAATGAATCGACTTAGTCAGGAAATCAAGCTGAATATGATTAGCAGGGTCTCAAACCACATCCTTACACGCAACGCAGTTAGCACTCAGTAACCAAATACACCTACTAGCAACATCACAGAGTAGAATTAGAGCAGGTATAAATGTGTGGTTTTCAGCTGATCACTTCAGGCTTTCAAAATAGACCCGCAGGAAGAAATGAAACTTAATCTTCTGTAGGTAAGAGAAGCTGATGCTTTAGAGTCTTCGTTAGATCCTGCTCCCATTGAAGTGAGCAGGAGCAGGAGAGTTTTGCCATTGATTTAGATGGGAACTTGACAGAGAGCTCTTTATTACCAAGCTCAGTACTGGCCTAGGTGGCAGTACAAACCAGATCACCCTACTGCCTAAGTAACTAAGCAAGGGCTAAACTCTGCTCTCCTTTCCCTTGGTGAACACCTAGAGGATATCGAGCGATTCCTCTAGCTTTGCACGAATGTAAATGAGATCAGAATTCCCCCTTGTATTTTTCATCAGTACGGTTCAACTGATAAAACTGTGTCTCAAGATCTGTGTTCCTTGGCCATCGCAGTATTTTAAATGGTACTTTAATTCCCAGTTGCCTTTGTCTTTCCTTTTCAATCAGCAGGCACTACAGACAATTGTGGCCTGCTTCTGTATATTGCATCCCTGAGTCATGCCCCACTAGGTTGGCATTCTTGAAGTTTTTATGGTCAGGGTCTCCTACACCGAAGCATAGTTAGCCCATCAAAATTCCACACACATCCTTGACCGAAGTGAATATATTTTTTTGGTGGGTAAGTAAAATACCATTAGATTTCTCACTGTCATGGGACAGGTGGGGAGTGAGTTTTGTGTCTGAGATGGTACTTTTTCCATGACCAGTTTACAAGGCTGATTCATATCAAGTGGCCAAGTAGACACTTCCTTTAAATGGGCCGAAATTTTTAAAGCCATGTAATGGATTTGGATGCCTATTTCCCATTAAAATCTCACCTTGGAAGTGTACGACTGTGTGTGTGTGTGTGTGTATATATACTATATACAGTATATGTATTTCCCTGGGCATCAATAACTTCCTATGGGGCTAATTAGAGTCCAGCAAACATAACATGATGTTTTCTAAATATCCTTTAATGAGACACATTGCCCTGAAAGTCTATTTAGCATTAAAGCAATCTTGTCCTATACAAAATTCTCCATTGACTTAGCACAATAGAGTGCTCTAAGTGCTACTGTAATACAAATCATAATATATAATAAGGATGCACTGACAGTACAGTTAACTCTGACTTCTCTTGGAAAGAGAGCATGATTTGCCTGCTCTAAGGCTTGTGTTCTAAACACTCTTCCGTCTGCCCAGCTAGTGCAGTTAGAACACCTCTGCATTTAATGGATTCTTTTCTGGATGAGGTGCTTCAGAGGGCAAGCACCTGTAAATATATTGTCACTGGAGTTAACATTTATTAAAGCTCTCTACAACACGGGATCTGCCCCAAGGGTCAGACCCACGTAAGCTGTGGATTATAAGTGCAACGTGGTTGTTTCCGTCACAAACATTTCATGACGTGTTCTCTTCTTGATACTCAGGTGTTTTACGGGAGGCGCGGGGAGGGGTTATTTGTGCTGATGAAAGTTTAGGCTTGTCAACAGGAAACCAAAGTCATTGATACAATATAGTGGCCTCAGATCTTCCTCAGACTTTTTCCCTTTCACTGATATACCCAGAAAATGCTCAAAGGAAAAGAGTATCAATAGGAAATAAAGTTGATATTTTAAATTCAGCTATTATCTGCTTAGACCTGTGCCTGGTATCTGATCCATGAATGTCCAGTTCACTCACGCATCCAGAGCCAGTGGTACTAAAGTAAAGATATAATACCTTAGCCATGAGAACGTTCAAGGGAGCCAGGGAGCTGCTGCTGAAATTATGTTTTCCTTGGGTATTTTTGTTTAAAAGGGCAGGTCTGCCCTTGAGAATTGACTTTGTAAATTGAGCACAGTGAAATCCAATGACTATGGAGGGTTATGTGCACCATATGGGCTCCCTACAAAAAGGGGGACCCCGGGCTGTGATCACATTTCTCTGAGGAAGATAAGGGTATTGACATTGACCTGGTGGACCTTCTAATGTCAGCCAAACAAGACTACCTCCCTTGGCTGAGGTAACTTTGATTGAGCTCTCCTTTGAGATAGGTTGCCCCTGACTAGAAGGAGCTCCCAGAGAACCTGAACAAAGAAAACCTCTCTCAGACAGAGGTCTGAGAGGAACCCTGACTAACTGGGGCAAGGGGATGGTTAAAAGCTCTCCAGGTAGAGAGACCTGGGAGAAAGACCCTGAGAACCAAGGCAGAGACTACCCTGAATAGCTCTCCAGGTAGAAAGGCCTGGGAGAGAAGTACCCTGAGGAAGCAGGGCAACAATAGTAAGCATGACCCAGAGCTACTTGAGGAAGGAGGCTGAACTTGAAAATCTCTCCAGGTAAGAGAGGCCTGGGTGCGAACCCTGACCAAAAGCAGCAAAGATTATAAAAGCTCTCCAGGGAGAGAGGCATGAGGGAAAGATCCTGGTCCACTGGGGTGAGAGATTGTAGAATCTCTCCAGGCAGAGAGGCCAAGCAGTGCAAGGACTACTAAAGCTCCCTGGATAAGAGAGGCCAGGGGGTAGAGCCCTGACAAATGGGGCCACGTGCAAAGGAACTCTCCAGACAGGAACGGTTGGAGAGAGTAAATATCCTGCTAACCGAGGGTAAAAGACTGGGTAAGCAGAGACAGTACCTGCAAGAGCATCACCTCCATCTTGTCTGAAGGGGGAGGGGTGTGATGGAGTAGGCTAGGCCTGGGGCCCCTATTGAAGGCATTGTGGCTCTGCCACACCCCTCCCCAGAAAAGGGCAGTAGAGAGGTCTCCAGGCTACCTGGAACAGCTGTGTGGAAAGTAGCCAATCAGAGCCCAGCAGGTCAATATAAGAGGAACTGCAGGGCCAGCGGGAGTTCAGTCCCTTGCTAGAGCTGAGGAAGAGTAGATGGTGCTCCAGGCTGGCTGCTGGAACTCCACCGGGACAAAGCCCTCAGGTAAGGCTGAAGAATGTGCTGGAGCTACATGGAAGTGGCACAGGGACTTGTAGCAGAAGGGCAGTGTATTTAAAGCAGAGGTGAGCAAATTACGGCCACATCTAGCCCCTAGGACTCTCCTACCCAGGCCTTGCGCTCCTGCTGGGGAGGCTAGCCCCCGGCCCCTCCTCTGCTGTCCCCACTCCTCCACAGCCTCAGCTCGCCATGCTGCCAGTGCTCTGGGCAGTGGGGCTGCAAGCTCCTCCCGGGCGGCATGGTGGTGTGGCTGGCTCCAGCTGGATGGCACAGCTGCCAGACATGCTTCTCTGAGCAGCATGGTACGGGGGTGGGGAAAAGGGGGTGTTGGCTAAGGGGCAGGATATCCCGGGTGGCAGTCAGGGGACAGGAAGCAGGGGATGATTGGATCAGGTGGAGGTTCTGGGGGATGGACAGGGAACTGGGAGTTGGATAGGTGTGGGAGTCCTGAGGGGAGCCCTGTTGGAGTGGGAGTGTAGATAGGGGTCAGGGCAGGCAGGGGGAGTTGGATAGGGGGTGGGATCTCAGGGGGGTGGTCTGGGAACCAGGAGCAGACGGGATTGTATGGGTGGGGAGTTTGGAGGGAGGAGGTCAGGGGGAGGATAGAGAGTGGGAGCCAGGCTGTTTGGGGAGGCACCATCCTCCCTACGGGGCCCTTCATACTGTTTTGGAACCCCGATGTGGCCCTCAGGCCAAAAGCTTTGCCCACCCCTGATTTAAAGGCACATGGTGGACAGCTGCTAACTATAGGGTCCCTGGGTTGGGACCAGGAGTAGAGGGTGGGCCCAGGTCCCCCCCACCAGCCACTGGGAAAGTACCCTGAACACTGAGACACCCCAGAAGGGAAACTGAACTGTAGTGGTCCAGTTGGAGAGTTGCAGCCAGAAAGGCCATGAGAGGGCGAAGACATTGCCTCCAGGAATGGAGCCTTGGGGTACCGCTCTATACCAAAGCAGGCACATCTTGAGAGAGACCTAGGGCGGTGAGGGAGGTCCCGAATAGGACGTGTACCCTGGAAGGGGTTTGCTCTGCTTTTATCTCTGGCACAAATATACTGCTTCACTACGGTACAAAGTGGCAATGACATCATTTTTCTCGTTGCACACAGCTGTTACCCGTTCTGACGGGCTGTTTGTAATGCTACGTTTAGTAGTTTTCGGAGGTTGTCGACTGAGGTGAACTATTTTTGTTGAATTGTTTCAGATCTAAGACTCTGGAAAGTGCTGTTGCATTATTTCACTAATATGTTGTGTCAATTGTGTATGTACGTTAAGCATTTGAGTGTATATGTTTATGTGCGAATATGTCTGTAGGTTGTTGAAATTTGTCATTTTGATATTGTCAGTTGTTATATGACAGAGTATCCACTATTCAGATTTTATTAATAACAATAATTGGATATTCTAAAGGTAGAATAAAATGTAGTAGATTTTGATAGGAAGGAAGGAAGGAAGTATACATCACTAAAGGGTGTATTTTTGAATGTATTTTGAACGTTTATAATAAGCGATGCTCCGGGGAGAGGGCAAGGTAGAAGTTTTGCCTAGGGTGCAAAATATCCTTGCACCGTTAGCCAGTGACTGTGGGGCAGAAGTGTCCAAAATGGGTTCTGAGGCCCAAACATGGTCAGTCCTCCAGCCATTCTGCAACGGCTGGGTGAGCCTAAGGGAGGTCATCCACCAGCGCTTGCCGCTGATGGACTCAGGGCGGGAGGCTCCTAAGTCCCTCCGGCACTCTTGAACACCTGACCCTCAATCAGCAGGGAAGGAGGGTCCTAGCATGAACAAGCATTCTAATTCTGTGCATCTAGTTTTTGTTTTCAAGAACAGTGTCAACTCGCAGGCCATTTTTGGCCCAGTGGCAACTTGCAGTCACAAAGTTTAGGCACCTGCTTCTTTAACAAGAATCGCATAGCTAGTTGGCCCACATTCTCTTTCCTAGGCTGAGCTTAGGAGCCAATATATTTGCCCCCCAGTGATGGGAGGTCCACATTTCTCTCTCAAATTGGCAGCTGTTCATCAGAGGAGGAGGAGGAGCACATTAGCCACTGATTGCAATGTAAAAGGGAAAACATATTTTCCAGTTCTCCTTTCACTTCATTTTGCTCTAAACAGGGAGACAAAGCCCTGGCTGGGATGATTTAGTTGGGGATTGGTCCTGCTTTGATCAGGGGGTTGGATTAGATACCTCCTGAGGTCCCTTCCAACCTTGCTATTCTATGACCTTGTCTGTAATGGGGTGATATTTATTACTGAGGCATTGCTGTGGGTTTGGGGTTTTGTTCTTCCCCTTTCACTTAAGAGCAGTGGAAAAAAAGACTCGAGTCTCACAAAACACATATTTACTTTCCTCCAGCTTCCTGGGAGAAGCTGGTGTCATGTTACTAATTCGATCAGCGCTTATACAGCAAGCTCTTCCACGTCATGGCTTCATGAGTCAGGATTTTCAGTCTGAAAAAGATCACGTCAAGGGGTCTCGGACAAAAATTCCCCAGAGCCTAGCAACGGGAGCATACTGGAAGCCCTGATTATGGGCTCGAGTGAGACTGTTTCAGTGGTGCCAGTGTGTGCCATAGTCGGCACTTGCAAAGAGATTTCTGCCCTTGGCAATCTTCCCTATTGGACAAAAGAAGTAACGGTCAATGAGACGTCTCATGACTCAAATGCCCTGATAATTGCTTCTCAAGTAGTGTGTGAAACTCCATAAACCTGCAATACATCTAGACGGAAATGTAAAGGGTGGGTTTGCTGATGCAAGGATGCCTTTGAAGTCGCTGTCTATGAACTGTTTGCTGCTCCGCTTCCTTCAGCACTAAGGAAACTCCAGTGGTCTGTTGCGTGTGGTTGTGGCTGTTGTTGTTGGCAGAAAACATCAGGCCCTGCTAGGGCATGTAGTGATTTTAGAGCAACGTGCAGACAGCCCATTGCTGAGTGATTCAGATTCATTACATCCAGGGTCGTAACTCTGTCCTACTTTGATGCTTTTTGATGGCAGGAAGTTTTGTTTCTATGTAAGTTTGGCATTTTCACAGGCTTTTAATTCTTTGCAATTTCCTCTCCTGGCTGGTGATAAGGGTTATTCTCATCACTTCTCTTTTCATCTATAGGTCTCCAAGTACTTTGTACAGGGGGAGAAGTGTTAGTCCCATTGTACAAAAGGAGACATTGAGTCAGGCAGTGACTTACCTGAGATCATACAGCCCATCAGTGATGGGCCCAAGAATAGAGCCCCAGTCTCTGGTGTTGTGGTTATTGGAAACTTGGCTGGAGTTTGCACTAACATAACCCTGTTTAGAATTTAATCTGCCATGAAACTACCAGGAGAGCCTTGCGAAGTGGGTTCTGGAAAGATGTGATTCCTTTCTTTGAAGGCAGTATTTCTCTTCATAGGGCACAATTCTGGTCTACTCATCTTTAGTCTGAATCTCTGTTGCATATTCTGGCCACATTCGAAATCTGGAACTGTCAAAAGACAGAACAGTTGCAGAATACACAAAAGGAATCCCTGCTGTGGAGCTTCTGTAATAATAATACCTAGCCCCTCTATCATCTGTGGTTTTGAAAGCAGGTCCAAAATCCCTCCATCATTGTCTCATTTTGCAGAAGGGGAAACTAAGGCATAGAGAAGGGACTTGCCTGAAGTCACTCAACAAACTGGAGTTAGAACCAGGAATGGAGCCATTGTTTCCTGAGTCCCAGTTTTCCACCCTAACCACTAGGCCATGCTATTTTAATAGCCTCACCTTTCTCAATCAGCGGACTATCTCTTGTATGTTTGCAAGAGCGATGGAGACCTAAATGTGGTGCAGATGAGCCTACATTTTCCTGTGTGTTCCTTGTACCTTTCTCTGAAGCTTCTCCAACAGTTGCCAGCACCAGATGGGATCCTGGAGGAGCGTGACCTCAGGTCTGACCCATCTGGTCTAACGAACGTTTAGGCATCGCTAGCTACTCTCCCTGGAGGTGAGAATTTTGCTGGCACTCAGTGCTTCTGCAGTCCTTTGCGAAACAGGGTATTTTCCTTGGGTCTTATAAAAGTGGAGCTTAGAGCTGATCCATAAAAATCCCTCAATACACCCAGTGTGGAGTATGGATAGGCCACTCTGCCTAGCCTCAGAAGTAAAGCAGCTTGCCTATTTCGCAGTTGCCTTGAGAGCCCCGAGTGTGGGAAAGAATGGCTGGGGAGAGTTGAGACAGGATCCTGCTTGGCACATAACAGTACAAGGAGGAACAAGTGAATGAGTGTTGAACAAACTCTATGGTATGAAGAGCTTTGCAAGCCAAGTGTGGTAGTAAAGGGTTATATCCAGTACATGGACAGTGCAGGGAGGCATCCGTGGCAAGAAACTAGCCCTGTGAGACAGGGCTTGCAACTGGCCTGGTATTCACTTACTGTGTGACCTTCATGGCTGTCTAAACCTGCAGGCTCTGCTTGGAAGACTCCATTGGCTGCTTTGAGGTGGGATTATTAGGCAGATATCACAGGATCTTCTCTCCCCCACCCAAAAACTATATGTGGAACTGACACATCTTTCTGCATGGAGTCAGAGCTGTCCCGTCCGTAGGTTGGACATGGGCAATTGCTTTGGGGGGGCTCCGTGCTTTGGGACACAAGGTCCTGGGTGGTCTGGGGGTCTTGGGAGGGGGCGGTCAGGGGACAAGGAGCGGGGGGGTTTGGATGGGTTTTGAGGGGGCTAGTCAGGTCACTGGAAGGGGGTGGGGGGTCAGATAGCTTGTTGGGCCAGGCTGTTTTGGGAGGCACAGCCTTCCCTTTGTACAATTTTGGAACCCTGATGTAGCCCTCGGGCCAAAACATTTGCTGACCCCTGACTTAGGGCATAGGCCCGAACCTGGTTGGGTTCCCAGCTTCTTCTTTCCTAGGAGCCGCTAGCTAAAGGAGCAGTCTGGCTAGCCAGGTCTGTAGGTATCTGGTTACTTTTATTCAAGACCTGTTTGTAGGAGAGTTGAAATAAAATTTTGCTTTGATTGAAGCCGGATGTGAGTGTTGCAGTGACTTCAGTGGGACCAGAATCTAGACTATTAGGCCTAAAATATGAAGGAGCTGGACTGGCCTACTTGGACATGAGAAGAGAGGGGAGGAAAAATGTTCCTTGACCTCAGAAAGAACCTGCCAGCTATTTTGCCTGTTCCCAGAGCCAAGGAACACACCTCAGCTGCAATCAAAGAAAGCACAGGAATAGGCAACTCTCGGCAAAGCGCAGAGGCCCTTGTGGGGGTGGTGGGAGGAGAGTGAGGCCCAGCCAGTTCTGGGCTCTGCTGGGAGACAAAAAGCTCTTCAGAAGACAAGGAAGTCTGAACTGCTGAGTAAGAGTGAAGGGGAAGGAGGCTGGATTCCACAAGGCAAGTCTCTTCTTGGAGGAAGTTTTCCTCTCTGCGGCCAGTTAGGAAATAAAAAAGAGAACGCAGGAACTGCTGCGGTGGGTCCCATCCAAGGTCCATCTGATCCATTAGCCTGACCCTGGCAGGGGCCAGGACCAAACCTGCCAGAGGAACCCCACAGTACAGATGGGAGGGTAACCTGCCTCCATGGTTGGTTTCACCCTGAGCTCTAATAGTAGAGATCAGCTTAAGCCCTGAAGCAGATGGTTTAATATCCCTTCCCCAAAAATTGTTCCGGTGGGGGGGAAGGAAAGCCCTGAGGGAAGCGTGTCTGCAGGATCATCAAGGTTGTGGTTACTGGCTGGCTGGAGGCTGCACTGAGGGCAGGAATCAAGAAACAGCTGCCAAACATCTCTTGAGTTTGATTTCTAAGAGGCGTAGTCAAAACTCTGAGGGGTGGGGGCACCCGCTCACACAAACATGCAGGCAGAGACATGTCCACGCAGACACATGCACATAACACACACTATGTGCACACCTCCATCCGTGCACTGACACCCTGTAGCAACACTGATGCACCTGCATGGCGCCTCCTGCTGGTCGTCCAGGAATTAGCTTTTTTTTCCAGCTCAGAGCACCCTCTGCAGGCCGGTGGCTCGCCTGCCAGTCTCCCATGTTCCTCCTGGTGCCCCTGTAACTGGGGTGCTGCCCTCTAGCAATACGTCACATTCTGGGTCTCCCCTCCCAGGGACCCCCTAATTCCCCTTTGCGTCAGTGGCTATTGCCAGTCATCTAGCCTCCGCTCACTGGGGCAGACTGCAGTCTGGAATGGCCATTCATCGTTGGAGCGGGGGGTAGGACTTGCCGCCTTTGCCTCGCCCCTGGGCTGCACCTTTGCAACCCCAGTACCTGTTTTCGACCTAGCACAAGGCTTGCAGCCTGGGGGGTTGCCTTCCGCCAGCCCTGCTCTGCTCCATCCTGCTCTCAGGCAGCCGGGTCTTTCTCGCTCCACAGGCAGAGAACAACTGAGTGCCTGGCTCACAGCCCTATTATCAGGGCCAGCTATGGCCTGATTGGGGCTTGGCCTAGCTGTGGTTGCTTCTCCAATCAGCCTTTCCCCTCCACAGCCCTCACCAGGCCTTCAGGGCCAGAGCTGGGTGATCACCTGCTACACGCACACACCCCGTTGCATGCACACAAATACAAAGAAACGTGCACGCATGGCCACACACAGAAACATGTGCAGACAGCAGACATGATTATTCCCTCATGGGCCTGAGAAGTGCTGTCAGCAGATCCAAGGTCATATTTTTCCCTTTCGTGACTGAAATTAAACACGGCGCATTGGTCCAAATTTTTCTTTGCTTCAGTGTCTCTACTGCAATCTGGAGTATTGCGTCTGGTTTTGGGCCCCCCACAATAGAAGGGATGTGGACAATTTAGAGGGAGTCCAGCGGAGGGCAACAAAAATGATTAGGGGGCTGGATCACATGACTTATGAGGAGAGGCTGAGGGAACTGGGATTGTTTAGTCTACAGAAGAGAAGACTGAGGGGAGATTTGGTAGCTACTTTCAACTACCCGAAAGGGGGTTCCAGAGAGGATGGATCTAGACTGTTCTCAGTGGTAGCAGACGACAGAACAAGGAGTCATGGTCTCAAGTTGCAGTGCGGAAGGTTTAGGTTGGATATTAGGAAACACTATTTCACTAGGAGGGTGGTGAAGCACTGGAATGAGTTCCCTAGGGAGGTGGTGGAATCTCCTTCCTTAGAGGTTTTTAAGGTCAGGCTTGATAAAGCCCTGGTTGGGATGATTTAGTTGGAGATTGGTCCTGTTTTAAGCAGGGGGTTGGACTAGATACCTCCTGAGGTCCCTTCCAACCCTGCTATTCTAGTATTCTATACTATAATTTGGATGGGAAATAACCCTTTTGGGATCACTCATTCTTTTCTCCCCTCTAGTGCCCTCTAAGTGTGGAGGGACACCCACAATTCTCTTTGGAGCTTCCCAGTCTTGATGGATGGTTTGCTAGGAGTGCAACTGGTCAATTTTGTGTTTGAAACTTTTGTTGACAAAAAAGAGAGACCCTCTTACGGAAATGAAAAATTGTCTTGTTCAAATTTTCTGCTTTTTTGACCCCCAAAAAATCAAACCTGAAATTTTTCTGGGGTTCTTTCCCCACCCATTTTCCCCTTTTTCCACTGGAAAGAGGCAAAAAAGGGAGGGGAAAATTCCAAGAAGGGCAGGGGGAATGAAAAAAGGGCTTTGGTTTTTTTCATTGAAAAATTGGATCATTTTGGAATTTCGACCATTTGGAGAATGGCCCCAAAATGCACATTTTTTCAAAATTATTAATGAAAGAGCCTCATTGTGTGGTGAGCAGCTCTAGGTAGGAGTGAGAAGTGCCGTAATATTGTCAGCTGGGAAATGAGGCTTATGCTTTGCCGCTTCCAGGGTGAGCGTGGGTGGATCCGTGTTTGCCAGCTGCTCAGAGAGCCCCCGCATGGAAGAGCACAGCCCCGTAGTATTGCACCGCTGTAATGTTTCAGTGCCGGGTGACGTCATAGAACCACTCCCATAGACTTCAATGAGGTCATGACTTCACTGTGCAGCGGAGAGGTCACCGTTGTAAGGATGCTGTTACTATCGGCTCTGGGCTGTGAATCAAGCTCCCTGCTCCTCCCAGCTGGTCCCTAATGTTTCATATATAGTCTCATTGCCTTTCCCATCCCGCTATCCCCATTAGCCAGGTTAGTCCCCTTTGAACATGGAAGTTATGAGATAGACTTCTTCAAAAAGGATTTGTAGGGCCAGATCCCATCCCCATCCCTGGCTGCATCACTCTGGTGAAACCAAGTCACCTGTCCCTTGAGGAGAGGATCTCTCCTGGGTAGGGAAATCAGCAGCTGTCATGCAGCCACCTGAATGGTTTCTATGTGCCCATAGAATCACAGCACTGGAAGGAACCTCAAGAGTCCAGCCCCCTGCACTCAGGGCAGGACTCGGTATTATCTAGACCAGGGGTGGGCAAACTTTTTAGCCCAAGGACCACATCGGGGTTGCAAAACTGTATGGAGAGCTGGGTAGGGAAGTCTGTGCCTCCCCAAATAGCCTGGCTCCTGCCCCTTATCTGCCTCCTCCCACTTCCCACCCTCTGACTGCCCCCCTTAGAAACCCTGACCCATCCAATCCCTGCTCCCTGACCGCCCCCTCCCAGGATCCCCACCCCAATCTACCCTGGGGACCCTACCTTCTATCCACACACACCCCCCAGGTTCCCCATCCCCTGACCGCCTTCCCCACAGAACCTCTGCCCCATCCAAAGCTCCCTGATCCTCCCACCTGGGCCTCCTGCTCCTTATCCAATCACTCCCTCTCTCCGCCCCCTTCCCATGCCACTCACACGGGCAGGACTGGCAGCCACACTGCCTGGCTGGAGCCAGCTGCTCTGCCCATGTGGTGGCAGGGGAGGGGGCACAGCAGGGGTGGGTCTGGGTTCTAGCTTCCCCAGCCAGGAGCTCTAGGGCCGGGCAGGATGGTCCCTTGGGCCAGACGTGGTCCGCGGGCCATAGTTTGCCCACCTCTGATCTAGACCATCCCCGACAGGGGTTTGTCCAACCTGCTCTTAAAACTCCAAGAGTTTTTCGGAGATTCCACAACCTCCCTAGGAAATTTATTCCAGTGCTTAACCACCTTGACAGTTAGGAAGTTTTTCACAATGTCCAACCTAAACTGCCCTTCTTGCAATTCAAGCCCATTGCTTCTTGTCCTATCCTCAAAGGTCACCAAGAACAATTTACTTCCCTCCCCCTTGTAATAAGCTTTTATATACTTGAAAACTGTTCTCATGTGTGTCTGGTTCCCTGTCCCCCCGACCTGCCTTCTCTTCTCCAATTTAAACATCCCCAATTTTTTTCCAATCTTCCCTCAAAGCTCATGTTTTCTAGACCTTTAATCATTTTTGTTTCTCTTTTCTGGACTTTCTCCAATTTCTCCACATCTCTCCTGAAATGTGGTGCCCAGAACTGGACACAATACTCCAGTTGAGGCCTAAGCAGTGTGGAGTAAAGAGGAAGAATTACTACTTGTGTCTTGCTTACAACACTCCTGCTAAGACATCCCAGAATGATGTTTGCTTTTTTTGCAACAGCATTACACTGTTGACTCATATTTAGCTTGTAATCTACTATGATCCCCAGATCCCTTTCCGCAGTACTCCTTCCTAGACATTCATTTCTCATTTTGTATGTGTGCAACTGATTATTCCTTCCTAACTGGAGCACTTTGCATTTGTCCTTATTGAATTTCAGCCTATTTACTTCTGACCATTTCTCCAGTTTGTGCAGATTATTTTGAATTTTAACCATATCAGCACTTGCAACCCCTCCCAGCTAGGTATCATCCTCAGATTTTATCAGTGCATTCTCTATGCCATTATCTAAATTATTGATGAAGATATTGAACAGAACTGGACCCAGAACCGACCCCTGCGGGACCTCACTCATTATGGCCTTCCAGCATGATTGTGAACCACTGATAATGCTCTGGGAACAATTTACCAACCAATTATGCATCCACCTTATAGTAGCTCCATCTAGGTTGTATTTCCCTAGTTTTCTAATGAGAAGATCATGCGAGACAGTATCACAAGGCTTAGTGAAGTCAAGATATATCACATCTACCACTTCCCCCCATTCACAAGCTATCATGCTGGTTTGAGATGATTTGTTCTTGACAAATCCATGCTGACTCTTACTTATCACCTTATTATCTTCTAAGTGTCTGCAAATTGGTTGCTTAATTATTTGCTCCATTATCTTTCTGGGTACAGAAGTTAAGCTGATGGGTACAGAAGTTAAGCTTTCCTGAGAAAGTCGGATGATCAGCAAGTTATCTTAAGTGTCTATACACAAATGAAAGAAGCCTGGGAAACAAGCAGAGAGAACTGGAAGGAATTATGATGTGACTGGAATAACAGAGACTTGGTGGGATAACTCACATGACCCAAGTACTGTCATGGATGGATATTAACTGTTCAGGAAGGACAGGCAGCGCAGAAAAGGTGGGGGAGTTGCGTTGCATGTAAGAGAGCAGTAGGACTGCTCAGAGCTCCAGAATGAAACTGCAGAAAAACCTGAGAGTCTCTGCATTAAGTTTAGAAGTGTGAGCAACCAGGGTGATGTCGTGGTGGGAGTCTGCTACAGACCACCAGACCAGGGGGAGGAGATGGACGAGGTTTTCTTCCGGCAACTAAAAGAAGTTACTAGAGCACCGGCCCTGGTGCTCATGGGGGACTTCAATCACTCCGATATCTGCTAGGAGAGCAATACAGCGGTGCACTGACAATCCAGGAAGTTTCTGGAAAGTGTAGGGGACAATTTCCTGGTGCAAGTGATGGAAGAACCAACAAGGGGCAGAGCTCTTCTTGACCTGCTGCTCACAAACGGGGAAGAAATAATAGGAGAAGCAAAAGTGGATGGGAACCTGGGAGGCAGTGACCATGAGATGGTCGAGTTCGGGATCCTGGCACAGGGAAGAAAGGAGAACAGCAGAATATGGACCCTGGACTTCAGAAAAGCAGACTTTGACTCCTTAATGGGCAGGATCACCTGGGAGAATAACATGAAGGGGAAAGGAGTCCAGGAGAGCTGGCTGTATTTTAAAGAATCCTTATTGAGGTTGCATGAACAAACCATTCCATGTAAAAAGGATAATAAATATGGCAGGCAACCAGCTTGGCTTAACAGTGAAATCCTTGCTGATCTTAAACACAAAAAAGAAGCTTTAGAAAGTAGAAGATTGAACAAATGACCGGGGAGGAGTATAAAAATACTGCTCAGGCATTCAGGAGTGAAATCAGGAAGGCCAGCACACTTGGAGTTGCAGCTAGCGAGGGATGTTAAGAGTAACAAGAAGGGTTTCAACAGGTATGTTAGGAACAAGAATAATGTCAGGGAAAGTGTGGGCCCCTTACTGAATGAGGGAGGCAACCTAGTGACAGAGGATTTGGAAAAAGCTAATGAATTCAATGCCTTTTTGGCTCTGTCTTCACAAACAAGGTCAGCTCCCAGACTACCCTAGTGGGCAGCACAGCATGGGGAGGAGGTGACCAGCCCTCTGTGGAGAAAGAAGTGGTTCAGGACAATTTAGAAAAGGTGGATGAGCTCAAGTCCATGGGGCCGGATGTCCTGAATCCTTGGGTGTTAAAGGAGTTGGCGGAGGTGATTGCAGAGCCATTGGCCATTATCTTTGAAAACTCATGGCGATCGGGGGAGGTCCCGGAGGATTGGAAAAAGGCTAATGTAGTGCCCAGCTTTAAAAATGGGAAGAAGGAGGATCCGGGGAACTACAGGCCAGTCAGCCTCACCTCAGTCCCTGCAAACATTATGGTGCAAGTCCTCAGGGAATCAATTCTGAAGCCCTTAGAGGAGGGGAAAGTGATCAGGAATAGTCAGCATGGATTCACCAAGGGCAAGTCATGCCTGACTAACCTAATTGCCTTCTACGATGAGATAACTGGTTCTGTGGATGAGGGGAAAGCAGTGGATGTTATTATTCCATTATTATTTGTTATTCCTTGACTTTAGCAAAGCTTTTGATACAGTCTCCCACAGTATTCTTGCCAGCAAGTTAAAGAAGTATGGGCTGGATGAATGGACCATAAGGTAGATAGAAAGCTGGCTAGATCATCGGGCTCAACAGGTCGTGATCAATGGCTCCATGTCTAGCTGGCAGCCGGTATCAAGTGGAGTGCCCCAAGGGTCGGTCCTGAAGGTGGTTTTGTTCAATATCTTCATTAATGATCTGGAGGATGGCATGGACTGCACCCTCAGCAAGTTTGCAGATGACACTAAACTGAGAGTAGTGGTAGATACGCTGGAGGGTAGGGATAGGACACAGAGGGACCTAGACAAATTAGAGGATTGGGCCAAAAAAAATCTGAGATTCAACAAGGACAAGTGCAGAGTCCTGCACTTAGGACGGGAGAATCCCATGTACTGCTACAGACTAGGGACCGAATGGCTAGGCAGCTGTTCTGCAGAAAAGGACCTAGAGGTTAAAGTGGACGAGAAGCTGGATTGAATCAACAGTGTGCCCTTGTTGCCAAGAAAGCTAATGGCATTTTGGGTTGTATAAGTAGGGGCATTGCCAGCAGATCGAGGGACTGATTATTCCCCCCTATTCAGCATTGGCGAGGCCTCATCTGGAGTACTATGTCCAGTTTTGGGCCCCACACTACAAGAAAGATGTGGAAAAATTGGAAAGAGTCCAGCGGAGGGCAACAATAATGATTAGGAGCCTGGAGCACATGACTTATGAGGAGAGGCTGAGGGAACTGGGATTGTTCAGTCTACAGAAGAGAAGACTGAGTGGGGATTTGATAGCTGCTTTCAACTACCTGAAAGGGGGTTCCAAAGAGGATGGATCTAGACTGTTCTCAGTGGTACCAGATGACAGAACAAGGAGTAATGGTCTCAAGTTGCAGTGTGGAAGGTTTAGGTTGGATATTAGGAAAAACTAGGAGGGTGGTGAAGCACTGGAATGAGTTTCCTAAGGAGGTGGTGGAGTCTCCTTCCTTAGAGGTTTAAGGTCAGGCTTGACAAATCCCTGGCTGGGATGATTTAATTGGGGATTGGTCCTGCTTTGAGCAGGGGGTTGGACTAGATACCTCCTGAGGTCCCTTCCAACCCTGATATTCTATGCTCTGTAATTCCCTGGGTTGTCCTTATTTCCCTTTTTATAGATTGGCACTTTCTAGTCCTCTGGAATCTCTCCCATCTTCCATGACTTTTCAAAGATAATCGCTAATGGCTCAGACATCCCCTCAGTCAGCTCCTTTAATAATCTAGGGTGCTTTTCATCAGGCCCTGGGGACTTAAGACATCTAACTTGTCCAAGTAATTTTTAACTTGCTCTTTCCCTACCTCATTTTCACTAGTATTCACTATGTTAGACATCCAATAGCTACTAATCTTTTTGGTGAAAACTGAAACAAAGTCATTTAGCACTTCTGTCTTTTCTGCAGTTTCTTTTGTTGTTGTTCACTCCTCTTGTCCGTGGTGCAAGGGTAAGGCCAGGATGTCCCTATTCCCTGGTGATCCCCAGCTGCCAGAGCGACCCCTTCAGGACATTAGCAGCTGGGATAAATTAGAACAGCTCTGAGGCTGCTCTAATTTATACTGGGCACTGGCCCAGTTTCCCGATGGCCCCAGGGTCTGGATCATGTTCTGAGGGCAGGGTTGGCAGAATGTCCAGGCAAGGAAATAAACAGTCCAAATCTCCTCACATTGTAAATGGCCTGGTTACAAAGCTGGGATGACCTAACAGAGCCTGAAGCCCAGAATGTTCTACAAGTTCATCAATAACAAGGCGGGGTAGCCCACGGTATCTGCAATAATAGCTCCTTCTGGAGGGAAACACTGGTCCAAATTCACCTTGGGTGTAACTCTGATTAAGTCAAGAGAGGGATGGATTTGGCCCAATCCCTGCTTCATCTCTGCTCCCAACATGGCCTTGCCTTGCTCTCAGATGGTCACATAGTGTATTAATTACTCACACGCTGTCCTGGGGAAACTCCAGCCTAGGAACTGAGCAGAGGAAACCATCTGGGCTAAATTTAACTTTAAGAAAAAAAAATCTTTGGGAAAAGAACTTTGTCTATTATGAAAATACCTGAATAGGATTTTGCTAGTGGGAATTAAAGCCCCTAGAACATTTTGCATACCCACAAATATATGCCCAAAGATCTTTCAGCAGCCAGTTCAAGCTGCGCTGCTTCAGTCTGAACTAATGTAGAGCTAGTGCAGACACAGACAAGCTGAGATGGGTTAATTAGTCCTTTCCAGGCACACTTTTGAAATCTCCCATAATGCATTGCTGCTGGGAAACTTGTGGGCCAGGTACCTAGATTGCAGCCAAAGTGGTTTGGGATTGCACCGGTGTAGCAAGGGTCAAAACTGACCCTGATTCAGCCTGGCTAGTGTAAATGCACTTAGCTATTTGGGCTTAAACCAGCTTGGTTTGACTACAACCATTTCTATTTGTTGGTGCAAACAAGGTCTTGTGCTTGGTTTGCAATGAAGCTCGGAGCCAGTACCATGGAATGGGAAATCTACAGGGTAAGGAGCTGACAGGTTGTGAGGAGGGAACCTGGACCCTGACTCATAGATGAAAGCCAGTCTTTGTACCAGTTGAGTTCTTCCTCCAGCTTAAAAGTCCTAGTCTGGTTCAAAAGAAGATGGAACTCCAGCAGCTGGTTCCTCTATCACTACCCTTTGTTGTCAGTAGCTACCGGTGTGGTGCTCTGCTCTTGTTCAGTGATGATATCAGTCGGCCGCGCGCATGTTCCCTCTGTGTGCTGTCACAGCTCTGCGCAGATAACTGACACAGCAGACCCCAAGAGAACCCCCAAAGACCACAGACTCTAGTAAGGTACGAAGGCCCCCAGCCAGGTTTATTGTCAAATGAAACAGTCTCTAGCTCGCCGGATTAGATATTGACGGGTCTGCTAGTACATATGTGCCCCCAGACAATGGACCAGCTCAGTCAGTGGCGGGACTCTCCACTGCCCCCACGGCTGGACGTCAAAGTGCACCCCGGGACTTCCTTTTATACAGTGCAAGACTGATTACTTATCCCTACTAACATATTGAAGTACAGCCCCTTGGCTCATTAGGGTGCTGTCTCCCCCTTTGATCATGTTGGTTCAAACAACCAGATCCATCCATCATGCTGTCCTTTTGACTCTGTCTTTGGAATGTACCTGGCTGTTCCTTGTTGTCTCTGTGAAGTGTCCTCGTATATCGGGATGTCCAGGTGTCATCTTGGCACAATTTTCTCTTATTACTACTTATATCATTAGCGCGTACTTTCTAGCAGCCATTTTCTTGCCAACTTCTGTAATTAGGGCCTACCTTGGGCTCACAGCCCATCTTTGTTTAGCAATGCCTTTGCTTACTTTGGTTCAGGCTTCAGGTCTAATGCTAGGCCTCTGATACAAGAGTTTATGTTCAGGGCCTCATCTTACTACACCCTTGATATGCCACTTGTCTGCAAACTTTGTGTATCAGCGTCAGTGATCACAGCAAAGGCGGATGGAAACTTTGCAGAAATGAAATGATATGAAAAATGCCAAAGGGAGATTAGATCTTGGTTTCATTGCCCTTGTCTCTAGGAAGTAACTTTTCACATCCACTTTTTCTTTCTTGCACTTGAAGCCTTCACCTTCCCAGCTAATTTTCTGGCTGTGTTCCTTGCTAGGGCTAGAAAATGATGCAAAGGACTTGCCTACCTGACAGTAGTGCCGGCTTAACCCCAGGTGTGTGTTTAAAACCAATGTACGAAACCAGCGCAAAGAGCTGTGTGGACACTCGTATTTCCCTAAAACCAGACTTAGTTCAGGTTAACTGAAATCCACTGGGAGCACGTTGAAGCTAAACTTGAATAGCTTGTTTGTGATGGGGCAGTCGGGCCCCCACACTGGCAAGGAGAGGGTTAATGAGAGCCGCCTTTGGACCCAACTGGCCCCGCCCCGCTATACTTGCAGCAAGAGGGAAGCTAAGAACGAGACCTAGCCCAGTTCAGGGTGGAGTAGGGACGAGAACAGAGCCCTGCTTCTCTGATGTGCAGAAGCCTGTTTGCACAGAAGCTGTGACGGTTTGCTGGGTGGACCAGCCTCCAGGGAAGAGATTGACCAGACCCTGCAGTTCTGTAAAGCCCTGCTAGAAGGGGGGTCCATCCAAAGGTTCCTTAGAAGACCCTGTTCTAGTGGTGGTTTGTCCTGATATCTGTAGACATTAATGCTCCAGAAGAGATTAGGCTGGAGGGCTCAAACACTACTGCGTTGGACCTTGCATTGGACCTTGCAAGAGACAGCAACTTACCAGCAGACCTGTTCCTGAGTGAGTCATACCAAGATGGGTCACAAGGGGGCGCTGCAGAGGCAAACCCAATCACATTGCCCTTAAACCAGAATAGGCAAGTCCACACAAAGGGCTGCACCAGTAAATTCGACAATTGTGGGCTTACTCCTCATTTACACCCGAGTAAGTAAGAGTTGAATCAAGACCAGATTTTCACTTTACTCCCCTTTCACTGGTCTAGAACTGACCTTTTCTCTGACCCTTCTCACATCATCACGGCTGCTGATATTGGCATCTGCTCTCCAGCTGTTTTCAAACCTCTTCTGAAGTGACTCATCATTTTTCTCTCTCCTCTTTCTCTGCTGCTTTATGATTGATACAGAAGGCCTGGAAAGTTGACTTTAGCTGTTTGATCTTGTTTTGTCACAATATCACTTCAGAGGAGTAGCCCTGTTGTTTTTGCTGACTAACGAGAAGTCCTTGCGGCACCTTAGAGACTAACGCATTCATTTGGGCATAAGCATCTGTGGGCTAAAACCCACTTCATCAGATACATGAAGTGAAAAATACATTTAGCAGTATATAGATGAACAGATGAGAGTTGCCTTACCAAGTGGGGGGGGGGGTCAATGTTAATGAAGTCAATTCAACTAAAGTAGAAATGGCCTATTCTCAACAGTTGACTACTTTTCTAGTGCTAACGAAGCCAATGTAATCAAGGTGGACGTTGCCCATTTCCAACAGTTGACAAGAAGGTGTGAGTATCAGCAGAGGGAAAACTGCTTTTTGTAAGGCAACTCCCATCTTGTCATATATATTTACTACTATCAGTAATTTTCACTCCATGCATTTGATGAAAGGGGTTTTAGCCCATAGAAGCTTATGCCCAGATAAATTTGTTAGTCTCTGAGGTACCACAAGGATTCCTCATTGTTTTTGCTAGTATCTGTTCAGGTCTTGTCTCTTCCTGCTTTCCCTTGACAGATCCTATGGTAGGATGGGAAATCAGTAGGGATTATGACACCACAATCATCAGTGAGTTAAACTTGGTTCATTGGGAGGGGGAAGAGATTTGGGCTCAGATCCTTGGTCCTATGGGATTTAGGCACCTAGATACCTTTGAAAATATGGGCCTTGGTGTCCGATTGTTTACAATTGTTTTCTGCTTGTTTTGGTTTTTGTTAACACTTTTTAACTTGTACACCTGGCAAACAGCTGGGAGAAAAGAACTCAGTGAAAGATTCAGTGTCTTTGCCCTGAGAAAGCACCCACTCAAGTTCTCTAGTTATCCATGGAGACCTCCAACAAAAACAGAGAAAATTAGACTAGAAATTCCAGAGACTCTTAAGGTAAAAACCAAGCAGAAAAAAATCAAACTTATTCAGGCCACCTTTCACCATGATAGGATAAAACACCATTATTTCCTCCCTTGCAAGTCACATTTAAGGCCTTGCAAAGGGCTTGCATAGCTTTAAGCATGATTAACTTTACACAGTGAGCAGTTCCAACTTGGTAGCTGTTTCACTTAAATGTGCTGCATTTTGGGCTATAGCTTTTAAGCAAGATTTTATGCCAAAGAAGGCTGCATGAGGTTTCAGTGTGGCCTAGTAGCTAGTGTGGACTGGGACTCAGGAGACCTTAATTCTATTCTCAGCTCAGCCAATGACCTGCTGGGTGACCTTAGGCCAGTCGCATTGCTTCTCTGTGCCTCAGTTTCCCCACCTATAAATTGGGATAACGAAACTGATTTCCTCGGTGAAGTGCTTTGAGTTCTACTGGGGAAAGCCTGAGACATTGTTAATGAGAGAAGTTGGGGGTATTGCTATGTGTCTGATCTGCATCTCATCTGCTCTTTCTAGGGCCTGCTCTTCAAATGCAGCCTAGCTGAGACCTCTTTGCTGAGTAGGTTCTTATTAATGCTGTCCCATCAGAGGCAAAAAGCCACAGGCACAGTAGGAGAAGTTTCTGCATTTTCTGTTTTCAGCCAAGGCCAAGATAACTGCGTGCTGTGATCAGATACTTTATCTGATTGCGGTGCTGCTGTGATGATAAAGTAGGATATTATTGCTGACTCAGGGCATAAAACAAAGCAAAATGTTCTGTTCCCAGAGTTGGCCCCATTTGTCTCCAACCTCACACACACACGCTTGATTTCCTTTTTAAGGAGGATGGTGAAAGCAAGCAGACAGGCCACTTGCGGGATCAAAGCAGGGGTGGTAATTGGGGGCAGGGGCTGGGGTGAGTGCCTCCCCCACCCCCTGTTTTTGCAGTTGCTCAAAGTTTCACAGGCCACAGAGCCGGGGGGCCCATGGCCCAAACACTTCTAAATGCAGCCACCTCTGGAGCGGGCTGGAACATGGCTCTGGTGCATGGTTGCAACGCCACGGGAATCAATCTGACCTCGCTGCCCCTCCGCCCGGACGGGGTGGCAAGGCCAAATGTCAGCAGGTGGCATGGTGACCCGGTGCGCAGGGTCACAGCAGCGCTCAAATGCGGCAGACCATCCCTCTGCCCCAAGGGAGGGTAGCCGGTAGTCACAATGCAACCGTCAACCTCAACCCTAATCTGGGGCCATGACCGGCAGGGGCTGGGGCTGAGTTCTGTCTGTCTGGGTTTGTATTCAGCACCAAAGCGTCTGAGCGCCGAGTCTCTGGGACACATTCAGTCCTAGATCTCCCCCAGAAAACTAGCAACAAGGACCAAGGTAATGTCCGGCGGGATGTGGGCATCTGCCTACCAGAAGCTGGACCTAAGAGTCAAAAACCCCAAGTCTCGGAACCACCCTCATGGGCGGCCACTGGGAACCCAGACATCAAGTGAGGTTAGCCCACTGGTACCTCCCCTTCCGCCCGAGGCCCGGCTCCTCCCCTCCCCCCAGGAGCCCAGAGCACCCCCAATGCGGCCCCCAGCCTCCCAGGCCCACCGTGCCGGGCAGCGCAGTGGCAGCACCCCCAGCTCTGGAGTGGAGAGGTCAGCACTGGATGAGTGGCGCGGCCCAGCCCCCAGCACCAGTCACCCCAAGTCCCGGCGGCAGGCCGGCCTGCCCCAGCCAGCCTGGGCCATGGAAGAGCCCTGGGAACAGCGGGTGGAGTGTGGACAGGGCCTCACCAGGCTGTTTGGAGAGGCACAGCCTCCCCTGTTCTAGGATACCCGCAGCCTATGATGGGCCTACGGCTCCTGGGGCTGATGCTGCAGCACTCAAAATAGCTCTAAAGACGTTGCGGTGCTGGGCAGAGCGCAGGCGCTGGAGCCTGGGATGGTGGGTGCATTTTGGAGCCCGAACTCCAGACCCAGCATCTCCACTGCGGTTTGCAGTGCGGCAGCGGGAGCCCGGGGCCACAGCCCCTGGCTCAGAAACTCGCTGACGGGTTTTTGCGGGGTGGTTTTTGCCATGGAGCTGTTCCCTCCCTCTTGGCCAGGTCTAAGCGAGGACAGGCTCCATAAGTCACTCCTAGGCCTCTGAGCCATCCTGGCCCTTGGATACCATCTGTGGCAAGGGACTGGAAGCCGTGGCCCTTGCTGAGTGTTACCCACGGCTCTTGCTGTCAGCGCTTTGCGGCCCGGCTCGGGTACAAAGAGTCTGAACGCTTGCTTGTGACGGCTTTGTACACCGATCTCGGGTGGGTTCAAAGACTTGTTTCTGAGCTCACAATGGGTGTTACATCTGTCTTTACTTGCGATTTCATTGCTCCCGATTAAGGCAGAATCCAGCCCAGGTTTTTTTAATAGATGTCCTATCCCCTTCTAATGCTTAAGATGTAGCTAGTCTAAGTAAAACATGCTGAATTACCGAGGCTCTGCCCTCACTTCCTCTTCGGGTCCATTTATTTGTTTCGCTTGCCGGTTACGTCTCGTCTTTATTTAAGGCTGTGAGTTCTGAGGGGCAAGGCCTGTCTCTCACTATCTGTGTGTTCAGCACCCAGAACAATGGGGCCCAACGTGGTTGGGTCTCTAGGAATTTCTGTGCTAATAAATGTGGTGTGGTTGTAGCCATGCTGTCCTGGGATATCTGAGACAGAAAGTAGGGCAGGGCATGTCTGTTGTTGGGCCAACTTCTGTTGGTGAGAGAGACAAGCATTCAAGCTACACAAGAGCTCTTCTTCAGGTCTGACCTGAAATTGGTCCAATAAAAGAAGTTGCTTCACCCATCTTGTCTCTATAATAATCATCTTCTTCATGCTTCTTTTCCTGGTGAGGGTCACGGCGGCAGTGTGGAGAGCAGGGAGATCCAGACGGATTCCGGCTCCTCCAGGGGGATTCCCCAGCGCTCCCAGGCCCGACAGGAGATATAATCCCTCCAGGGGGCCCTGGGTCAGCCTGGGGCCTATACCCAGTGGGACGTGTCTGGTACAATTTCAATGGAAGCCTCCCGGTGAGCATCCTTATCAGGGGCCTGAACCACCTCAGTTGGCTCCTCTCGATTCGGAGGGGTTGCGGCTCTTCTCCAAGGCCCTCCTGAATAGCTGAGCTCCTCCCCCGGTCTCGGAGAGCAAATCCAGCCCCCCCGTGGAGAAATCTCATTTCCACCCCTCGTACCCACCATCTCGTCCGTTCCGTCATTGCTCAGGGTTCATGACCACAGGTGAGGATGGGGACGTAGAGCGACGTGTAAACAGAGAGCTTTGTCCGAGAACTCAGCTCCCGCTTCGCCACCACAGACCAGTGCAGCACCCGCATCGCTGCTTCCATTGCCCCAATCTGCCAGTGATCTCCCGCTCCCGCTTGTGAACAAGACCTCTAGATACTTGAACTCGTCTACTAAGGGCAGATCCTACCCCCTCACCTGGAGAGAGCAGCCCACTTTCTTCCGGGAGAGGACCACGACCTCTCATTTGGAGGTCTCTTTAATAATGTCTCTGGAACCAGTGAATTTCTAAAATACTAAGATCTCGTTTTCATGTCCTTGGCTATGTGAATTTCAGAGCCATGATCTCTTTCCAGTCAGAACCTTCCAGCAATGGTGAGTGCTTAGATTCAGGGATTTGGTTTAAATTCCCTTCAAGACAGCCCCAAGTGATGGAGATCAGTTCCAGATCTAATTCTCACCAGAGCTCAGGCATGTTTTAAGCCAGATTCTGGCTTGAGCCAGGCTCTCTGGAGGAAAGACCCTAAAACTCTACCCAAGCCTGAAGAATCCCATGTATAGATTCAGAGATGGTGAGTCCAGAAGGATCATCTAGCCTGACTTCCTGTGTAGCACAGGCCAGAGAATTTTCCTGAGTGACTCCTATGGTTTGGGGAATTTCTGTTACCCACTGGATAGGTGATATTCTCAAGCCTAATAACGTGTGGCTGAACTACACACAGCACGGCTCTTTTGGAAGGCATCCAAAGGCTGCAAGTGATCGGTCATGTGCCTCGGGGAGTTGTTCCCATGGCTAGTTGCTCCAACTGTAGGGTAGGGGGCTCCAGTGGATACTTGCCCTCTCTGCAGGCAGACATCACATAGCCGATATCCCATCTTTCAAAAGCTCCTGCTCCTCTCTTCTAGGTAACTTCCACCCGGGGCGGGGGGCGGGGGGGGCGAATGTCACTTAGCGGTACTCCGGAGTCCGGAGTGGGGGGGTGGCAAAATGGGAGGGGGGCGGGGCCTCGACCAGAAGAGGTGTGGCCTTTAGATCCTCGGGCCCTTTAAATCGTCACCCGAGCCCAGCTGCCGCTACCTGGAGCCGGAGGAGATTTAAAGGGCCTGGGGCGGTAGCGGCGGCTGGAGCCCCAGGCCCTTTAAATTGTTGCCTGAGCCCTGCTGCCGGAGCCCTGGGGTGAGGGAGATTTAAAGGCCGGGGGCTCCTAGCTGCCGTTACCGCAGCGGAGTCACGGTCCCTTTAAATTACCACCTGGGGAGGCTGGTCCCTGGTTTGCCGTACCGGAGTATATCAGCTAACTTTCACCGCTGCTTCCACTTAGCAGCATCTGTGGACTCTATGTGGTTCTTTTAACCACAGTAAAGGGCAAGTCGATTGTTTAACCTGGAACTTCCTCCACTCTGAGGCTAAGTCGTTCCACTTGTATCTGATGCTTTGACCCACTCCGTGGCGTATTCCATCGGGAGCATTTCCCAGGGTTGGTGAACCCCTGAAGAAAATCTCCTGTTTCACCCATACGTGACTTTCTGAGCCAGATCTAAATGATTTGATGTCAGTGGAAGGACTCCCACTGACTCTAAGGCCTTGGGATCAAGTCCAGGATCCATCGGTATTGGGGTGTTGGCCTGTGGCGTGGCAGGAGACACATCTCCTTCTGCAGCGTGGTGAGGAGAGAGCAAGACACCAGGGTAACCGTGGAAGGCCAGGACTCCTGCTTCTGCTTTGCACCAGGAAGTTTTGCCACACAGATTAGTGCTGCTTAATCTTTGAGTAGCATCATAAACTGTTACTATCTGCTTTGGGCTGACTCAGTGGTTCTAAAAGGATGAACTGAAACTAGGGTGAGGCGCTGGGCCCGGATATGGTCGGTCTTGAGTCCAGAAGTCATTCTGAGTGCAGGCCTGAGTCCTTTTGGAAGTGCGAGTTTCTGTTGGGATCCAGTGGCTGTCTAGGCCCTGCAGTGCATTAAGATTTGTGCTGGAAGACAGGAAAACAGAACCACTTCTCCTCTGGGAGCTAAGTGTGGTGAGTAGTATGCTGACTGCCACTTAGGTTGAGAGCAGGGGTGGGCAAACTACAGTCCGCAGGCCGGATCCGGCCCCTCAGAGCTTCGGATCCAGCCCATGGGATTGCCCCCCCATGGTACCACAACCCTGCGCTGCTCCCGAACGGAGCAGCACTACATCCCTGCAACGCCTGTTGGGCGTGGTTGGGAGAGAGGGCTCCATGTGTTGCCCTCGTCTCCAGGCACTGCCCTCCGCAACTCCCGTTGGCCGGGAACAGGGAACCGTGGCCAATGGGAGCTTCAGGGGAGGTACCTGGAGGAGGGGCAAGGGCAGCACACAGAGCTCTATGTCCCCCACCCCCACCCCCAGGGGCCGCAGGGATGCGGTTCTGGCCGCTTCCCGGTGTGGCACAAGGCCTCTGAATCCCTCCTCCACCCTGCGCCCCACACCCCAACTCCCTGCCCTGAACCCCCAGTGCACCCTGCACCCTGACCCCCTGCCACACCCCTCATCCCTCCTGCACCTCAACCCCCTGCCCTGAGTCCCCTCCCACACTCTGCCTGACTCCTCCCTGCATCCCAATCCCCTTCCCTGAGTCCCATCATGGACTCTGCACCCCTCCTCTGCCCCAATCCCTTGCCCTGAGCCCCTTCCTGCACACCCAATCCCTTGCCCTGAGCCCCTTCCTGCACTCCCTCACACCCCGTACTCCAACCCCTTGCCCTGCCCTGCATACAATTTCCCCACCCAGATGTGGACTCAGGCCAAAAAGCTTGCCCACCCCAGTCTAGAGCCTGGGCTGGGGCCTCTTTTTGTAAACGTAAAACCAAATACCAAGTAAGTTTCTATTTGGTAGCCCCCTCTTTCTTTTTATCTATATGTCCCCTCTGAGCACCCACAATTTTTTGTGTGTCTATCTTTATACACAATGGCAGGGTTATTATGTGCATTTTACAGCTGGGAAACTGAGGCATGGGTAGGGTAAGTGATTTCCCCGAGACTGCACAGAAGTCTGCAGAAGAGCAGAGACTTGAGGTCTCAAGTCCCAGGACAGAGAGCTCACCACGAGTCTGTCCTTCTTCATTGAAGTAACTAATCCATGGCTATCTAGGAATTTACAAGCATCACTAGGCTTCATGGGGACTGAAGAAGTAGACTTGGATCTCCCCAGCTGCCAAAGCACAGATCCCAGCCACCATTAAGGAGAATCTCCAGTGGTTGTTTGCAGTATAAGGTCTATGACTAGGGCAGCTTGGAAATTTTCTGATGAACAAAATATGGTGTCATTGGGAAAATTCTGTGGCAGCAAAATATTTTGCCGGATCTAGTATGTTTGATAAAATGTTTGCCAAAATACAGGCAGCTTTATGGACACCCACTAGTGTTTTAGGGTCACACCTGCCAGCCTCTGGACCCTCAACTGGAACCACAACTCTGGGGGCCGGCAGGCTCCCCCACTCCATGGTAGCAGCCCCTGGGAGCGCAGCTAAGTGAAGCTGACATTCTTGTCAGTTTCATGGCTGCTAACTAGAATGTCAGTATCATGTTTTGTGTCAAGAACACCGTATTTTAGTGTTTCTGAAACAACATTTTTGGGGATCTCCAGCTCGCTGGAAAACTTTGGTCAATTGGCTTTGGTTTCAAACTGGAACTGAAGCAAATTCACAAATGCCAAAATTCCCTGCATCCCAAAATCCCCAACTGTGGCCGGCTCTCGCTTGCCACCCACGGAGGCTGGTAGTAACACAACAACAGGAGAGCCACAGGGCATTGATGGAGTTGCAGAGGCTGGCAAAGAATAAATGACATGAACAACTTTGCATGGCTCTGGGTCAGATGGGAGCCTTTTCCACTGTGTGCCTGAGGAACTGGGATTTGTAAGGCCAGGGCTGAACAACCTGAAGGGGCATGTTATTAAGAGAGAGGGATTTTGTGCTCCTCCGAGACATGAGGGCTGATCAAACAGGATCTGAGCTCATCCGCTTTGTCTCATGCCTGGGAGGCTTGGCTGGAGGCCGGAGGAGGATTTCATCACGCTGCTCAAGTGTGCTCAGAATTGCCCTCTTGTTAACTGATACAATCCCATTTTCTTGGCCAGCCCAGGATCACTGTTCTGTCTGGAAGTTAGGTGGTCTGGGCTTAGCCAGACTTTTACCAACCTCTCCCAGGATGGGGCTGGAGTCTTGGAGGGTTTTTTTTTTTTTTTAATCGGATTCAGTCTGTTTCTCCTCACGGGCTTCCGTCCTTTGGCAGCGGCGCTGTTTATGGAATGCCAGCAATATGCTCGGTGCTTCATGCACCGAATCTCATTGGTGTCCCACTGCTCTTGAAGACGGCGGAAAGAAGCCATAATCCATTAGATGCCCTCTGGGGAGGTCCCAGCATAGGGGGAGTCCCTGGCAGGCATGGTGGTGAAGGCAACTCTGCAACTCACTGCTGCAGCTTCTGGCACAGGGGCGGCCCTAGGGGGAGAGGGTGTGGCGAGAGCTACTCCCTGGCTATTTCCAGCTGGTGGAAGGGTCTGTTGGACCAAGAGCAGCTGGATGTAGGTGAGGGCAGCAGCCCTGGCTGTTCTCACCTCCCTGAGGGACGACATGCACCCCTCTGGTGGGGGCCAGAAGTGGCCAGTGGCCCCACAGCCGGCTCCTGTGCCAAGCTCAGCTCTGCCCCCAGTGATTTCAGCCCCATGGTCCCGTTCCTGAAGAGCTGATAAGGGTCTGATCCTGCCAGCCCTTGGCTATACAGCCCAGACTCATAGCCCAGAGGGAGGGAGGATAAAGATGGTTTTATGCCACTTGGACCCTCGGGTTTCCAGCTGCTTGGGAGACTCCAGCAGCTCCTGGTGTAATAGGATCATAGACTCTCAAGGTTGGAAAGGACCTCAGGAGGTTCTAGTCCAACCCCCTGCTCAAAGCAGGACCAACCCCAACTAAATTTAGGCAACTAAATTCTAAGCATCCCCCAGGCTGTCTAGGGGCAGATCTGCGAAGAATGACCGTGCATGCCGCCTCCAGCCTCTGCCTGCTCCCAGCATGTGCCCATCTCTGGGAGGCTGTGAAATTTTTACAGCCCCTATTCAGGGGCCAGGCCACGGGGAATATTTCCCCCATGTTGAGCACTTTTTTAAATTCTGCCCCAATTGTGGATGCTGAACGCTTGAAAATCTGACTCCTAGGACCTGATCCGAAATCTAGAAAGATGCCTGTTGACTACAGCGGCCTTTGGCTCGAGATCACAATGAAATGGCTGCTGGAGAAACTGATCCAGTGTTGCTGAGCTGCAACATTGCCGGAGATGCATTCACAGCTCTACAATTCCTGCAGTTTGGGGGACGACCAGAGGTAAGAAATGTAATGTGCTAAGAAAACCACAAGGAAAAAAAGACGGTTTCCAAATATTTATTGTAAAAAAGACATTCTAAAACGTATAAAAATAAATATTTAAATATACAATATATTATTAATTATTATTAATAATAATAACAGTTCTGTCACACATACTTTTCCATAAATCTTTACAGACACACAGACGCTGTGACACACACAGACTACCCTGTCACCACGGAGCACAGAAATCATTTCCCATGTCATCATTGTTAGCACTCATGTCACCAAATATTAACTAGCCTCACAACATCCCTGTGAGCTATGGCCCCTTGCACAGCAAAGCCACACGGAGTCTGAGCCCACTGCGGGGGTGCAAACTGCGATGTGGACGAATGTAAGGAACAGGGGAAACAGAGTCCACGAGCTACAGCAACGCGGTCGTGCAGATCAGTAGCACTTGGACTCTCTTTACTCCCAGCCCGGGGCTGAATCTACTAGACAGCCACTTGTGGGCTCTGGATACGGTATTCAGCTGTCAGCGTAAGAATATTTGTGAAACAATCTTTAAAGTGCACTTTGATGGAGAGGGTTAGAATTAGATACTTGTGCCCAGCTGGAGGCACCCAGCCCTGCTTTTCAGAGGTGGTGCAAATGCCCTAACTTAATCTGGAGTTGCACTTGTGTTCCCGTACCTCTGAAAATCAGGCTCTCGGTGGCTTAAGTTGGACTCCCAAAAGCAGAGGCTGAAAGTGTGCTGCCTCAGTTTCCCCGTCTGTAAAATGAGGCGAATGAGAATACAAACATTGTCTGCTTCAGGGAGACCCCGAGGGTCAGTTCGTTAATAGGCCTGGTTCCCTCGCACTTGCCCTGCTTGGTGTCACTGCTGGTTTACACTAGAGGAAAAGGGGGACCAAGGCTGCCAGATTTCCCTGCGCTGCTCAGCTCCTAAATCTACCAGGGGCTACTGACCCACTGGAGGAAGGTGCTTGTAGAACGGGCACCAGAGCCCAGCTGCCTCGAGAGAACCAGCACGATTGTCGTCCCCTTGAGACCTTCCGATCGCTCATCTAAACAGGACGTGGAGCCCTTTATAAGCACTGGTCATTACATTCGCAGGGGCGTGAGCCCCGGTTTGCCTTCGTGATGAGAAAAACCCTTTTCCTCACTCAGGAGGGAGGTCACTGAAAATGGCAGAGAAGATGCACCAAAGGCAGTGATATTTGAGCCTTTTAAACTCTGGGCTCCCTCTCCTGGCTGCTTGGGGTTTGGGGAGAATGATCCAGAATAGTAGCTGGCCAACCAGCACTTCCTCACCCCTCTCCCGCCTTGCAACTGCCCTTGGATTTGAGTGCCTCTGTCATCATTCCGGTTGAACAGTCCACATGACGCACAGTCAATAGTCCAGTTTGCAGAGCCAGCTGCGTGGAAGATGCCAGTGCAGAAGAGAAAGCAGCCCTGTCGCTCGCCTGACAAGTGCCTTAATACTGTGTGCAAGTAACAGCGAGGAAATCCAAACAGAGGGGAGTTTCCAAGAGTGCACAGGTCTGTCCAGCTCCCCACTTCGAACTGTTATGGGCCATAAATAAGAAATTCGCCATCCTAAATCTTAAAGCTAGAAGAGACTGTTACGATCATCTCATATGACCTCCTCCCTAGCACCGGCCAGCTGATTCATCCGGCATTGACCCCAATTGCTTGAGGTTGAACTAGAGGCGATCTTTTAAAAGACCACCCAATCTTCAGCTGAAGATCACACAAGTCAGCTGTGACCTTCAGCTCCTTCCGGATGCCCTCAGAGTATCTTACAGAGATGGGCCAAACTTGGGCTGCTGGTGATTTTGAAAAGTTGTGTCAAGATCCTGGTGGTTCAAATCCAGGACTTATTTGATCTGATCCCTGATACTTTTTCGGGAGGAGCGTGATGGGGAGAGTGAGCGAAATGGTTCTGGGTTTCCAGTAACCATCTCGTGAGATCGGCCTTCAGAAACGGCCCCTCTTCCTCCACAAAGAGGAAAAGCATCTCAAAACCCAGGCGTCTGCCACAGTGGAAGTTTGTACTGAATTTGCGAGGAAGTTTGGGTTTCTGTTTTAAGCGAAATTTTGGGAGAAAATGCACTCACTGGATTTAAAAGCACCCCAAGGCCTGCCCCCGAATGGGTCAACCCAAGGATAGAAAGGCTGCCACTCTGAAAATGAGCCAGGAAGGAATCCAGGAGCCTTCATGCTCAATGTGATGCCTAGTGCACACAGGGGAGCCAGGGCAGAGAGAGGTCCCGGGGCATGCCCTTTCCATGTGGGCGCAAGGGGACTGTGGCACTGGAGAGGCCAGAATGGGATTATCAAAGCCATTTATTGGGTGTCCAGAGTCCTTAGACAACCTGGGACATTGCAGCCTCTTGGCCTGAGCTGAAGCCATTAAAGATTCCTGTGGATTTCAATGGGCGTTAGCCCTGCTCTCTGTTAACACTGAGCAAGGCCGAGTCCCGTGCCGGCGTTCGCAAAGACAACGCGTGCAGGGACGGCTTCAGACTGGCTGGGGCCCAGGGCCTGCTCACATCCTGGATTTCTGCAACGTTTTGGAAGCTGAAGCCGGAGCCCCCTGTGGCGTAGGGCCCCAGGCAATTGCCCTGCTTGCTCCCCCCTAACACCAGCTCTGAATGTGTGGACTTTGCAGCGGCTGTGTGACCTCAACTCAGGCTCACAGGCCACAGTTTGCCCAAGGTGTGGGACACGCTCCGAAAACTCAGGTTTTAGGCAGGAGTGGAGAACTTGGCGGGCGCCCATTACTGCAGATCTAGCCTCAGCTGAGCAGACCCTGTTCTTAAATCCCTGCCTCTGGCGATTTTCTATCCACATGTGAAATGCGTCTCACGGAGCCCCTGGCTCCCGCAACAGGCCTGGTGCTCCCAAGCTTTTTCTACTCAGGATTTAAAAAGGCCCCGAGTCGGGGAGGGAGCTGGAGAGGGACAGAGAAGAAGCCATGAAATCCATCTCCCAGGTGCAGGGCGGAACCTTCTAGAATCAAAAGGACCAAACTCTCCGCTCACTTCCCCCTGGAACTCAGAGGAAAGAGTGGCCCAAAGATGGACAAGAGGTACCCAATCCCTCTCACTGGGGCCAGGGCAATGGCTTTCCCCGGCCTGCTTTTCAGCAACCAAGCAATGAGGGCCATTGCCAGACTACTTTGCGGCCCGGGGCATCTCGCTGCCAGGCCGTCATTCCTTGGTCTCCTGCCCAAACCATCCTCTGTCTCCATTCCAGCCCAATTGGCCTCCCACAGACTAATAAATCAGGTAACTTGTAACGCACCCTGCCCCTAAGGCACTTGGGCACCGAACAGCGTCATAAAGGCACAATTAAAATACCAGACGAACATGATAGAACTCACCCTCATTAACATTCAAATAAATAAAGGTGCTGGGGGAGCAATATTAAAAAGGGAGCAGGGGGAGATAATAAATAGGAAGCAAATGAGGCTCATTAATAATCAACCACCTGGGAAGGAAGCGTCCAGAGGTGCCCTGGGCACGCCCAGAGGGCTGGCTGGAGGCGGAGGTCAAGGGGGAGCCAGAACCACGCAGCCCCCCTGGGTGGATGAAGTCCCTGAAGCTGAGTGTCTCAAAGGTCAGGGGCTTTCCCAACCAAGAGGGCTGCCCTCGCCCTCCGGGGCCCGTTGCTGGTGGTCTCAGCACTTCTGCTGATCACTCACTCCCTGCTGATCCCTGCGGCACTGGCCCCTCCGCGGTCCGGCCCAGCAGGCCTGGGGGCAGCGGCAGGGTCCGTCTGGCCGGCCGCTCATGTCTGCGAGAGGTGCGGTAGCAGGATATGGGCCGCCTGGGAGATGACCTGCACGTACCTCCTCAGAACCTGGCAGCCCTGCTGCTTCTTCCTGAAGGCGTTCATGTCCTTACTGCTCTTGCCATAGGCGACGTCCACCTGGGAGACGTTGTACTTGTTGCACAGCAGGCACGTGAGGTTGGAGATCAGGCCCCGCGTGGTCTTGGTGGTGTTGTGGAGCCGCTCCAGCAGCTCCTTGGCCGTGGGGTTCAGCTCCTCCTGGTCCTGCGTGATGTTGCCCAGGGAGGCGTTGAGGAAGGCAAAGACCTTGTACAGGGCCACCATGATCTCCTTCTTGTGGCTGGTTCGGTTCACGTGGAAGGCCGGGAAGTCGGTGGCGGTGACATTGCAGAGTTCATCCAGGTGGCTGCTGAACGGGTCTCCCTGGCAGTCCAGCTGTGGGAGGCAGGAGGGGGAAAATGATTAGGGAATCTATCACACAAACCCCTCGTGTACACTGCCCCACCTTCAGCCCTTCCCTGCTCACTGTTGTATCACCCATCTCATGCCCTGCCCCTGGAGCCCTGAGAGAACCTCGACCGCCGTTAAACAAGGAGGTTTCTGGCCCTCCTCGCTGGGCAGAGAAGCTTGAAAACTTGGTCTCCTAAGTCTGGGCTGATGCCCCATCCACTGGGCCAGCCTTCTTCTCTGCCATCCCCCGACTGCACCAATAACTCACATTGGTCCTGCTTCGCAGTGCCTCCTCTTCCGTCCACTGCTGGGACAGTAAGAGCCACTAGTTGTGGGGAGGGGGGATAGAAATGAGACCCCCAAGGGCTGGAAGGTGACCGGCCAATGGCTTTCCCCAGCTGAGGCTGACATCTCAACTCAGCACTCCACTCCTGAAAATCTAGCCCACTCATCTTCACCCCTCCCCCGCGGGCCAGTGCTCCATCGCCCGCCCTAGATTGATGATGGGAAAATGCGGGGCAGGGTCTGATTTTCAGAGGCGCTGAGCACCCCCCAGTGTGTCCTGAGGTCCTGCACAGGGCGAGCAAACACCTGCCAGTTTTTTGTAACCTCTTCCCGTGAGTTTCTAGCAAGAAGCACCTTCCGCTTGCCAAAAACAGCGTCCTTGGGGACGAGGGGCCCGGCGGGGCGAATTGGACAGGCCCGGCCCCCGCCTGAGTAGCTCGCACAGTTTTAACCTAGGAGATGCCGCGGCTCCAAGGGGGACTTACATAGACGCTGAAGAGATCCTGAGCAGTCGCGTTGAGCAGCACCACTAGCTTCCGGGTCTGCTCCAGCACGTTGGGTTTGCACAAGTTCACGTTCTCGCACATGGGGCTGGGCGTGTTCACCGGCAGGGCCTTGCCAGCCACCAGTCTGCAGTGGATCAGCAGCAGCACGGGGACAACGCCTGTGCACAGAGGAAAGCGGGACTGGTGAGATGATGCCAGGGGGACCGGCACTTCCGAGTCCAACGCCCACCCAGCCAGAGGGGCGCGCTGCGATCTCCCTGGGAAAGCGTCCCGGGTCACTAGGAGCGCCTAGTGAAACTTGGCGCAGGTAAGGGGTGGGGACCAATCACGGGGAAGGGAACCAGCTCTTGCCTGGGCGGAGTGACTGTTCTCTGGGACCAAGAACCCGGCCAGCTAGCATCCTACCTGCCCTGAACCATCTGGCTTGCACCCAGCTTTCCTTTGCTTTCCCATGCCCACGTCTCCGGGGTAGCTCCTGTAAACTGGGGCTGGAGTATTCGCCTCTCACTCCTACCAGGGGAGCTAAGAGGAAAATCCCGATTTCCCCATGTCTCCCCAACCCCCGATGCTCCACTGGCTGCATCCTCCCGCACCCCTGAGCACTGCCCCCGGCTCAGCCCTGCCCTGCAATTGAGCAGGAATTCCCCAGCCGGTTTCTTTCCTTTGGGAGCTTTTTGTGTTCCCAGGTTGCGCAATGGCCCATGACTCCCTATCAGACTGAGTCGCACATGCAAAACAGGGGGCAGGGCTGGGGGTGGGTTTTGGGCCCATTCTCCGGGCTTGGGTTGTCAAAGTTTCAACAGTGGCCAACTGAGGTGTTTCCGGGGTCATTTAAAAGGCAGGGTGGTCTCGTGGCTAGGGTTTAGGATACATGAGTTCTATTCCCAGCCCCTCCCCTTACCTGCTGGGTGGCCCTGGCCAAGTTTCTCAGTTTCCCCTTCTGTGAAGTGGGGATAATGATACTAACTGCTTTGCCATCTACTGATGGTAAGCGCTAGGTATTAGTAAAGATGCCCTCCCTCTCCCCTGCCCCTCCCAGACCCATGAGCTGGTTTGAATGCCTAAGTAGCAGTTTCTCCTATATCAGGCAGAATGCACCGGACTGGGTTATGGATGGGGCCAGCCGGAGTCTGAGTGGAGCACTGATTCCCCCAGCATCTGACGTGAGACAATAGTGAAGAATCACAGAACCAGCTGTTCTCTTTTAACACCCCACAAGGAGACTGATTAGACTGAGGAGGTTGGAATTATCCTTAAAGTTTCTTGCTCACTGATTCCCTGTAGAGTTTCTTCCTAGGACCTTTCCTGGCCCTGCTCCAACCTGGCTGCCTGTTACACATTTAAAGACACAGTGCAATTATTCTTCAAGCAGAGTCTTATTTCTAGCCCCTCTCCACAGCATGGTGAGCTCTTGTCTTCCCCTGAGTTCCTGAACCTCCCCTCCCAGGAGGTGGTCTGCTGGTGATCCACCACAGCCTGCTGGCCTGTCTCTCGCTGGGCACTGATTTGGGTTCCCCTCCCCATAGGCAAAGATCCCACAGGTTCGCCCATCTTGCATGAGAGGCAGCCCCATCATGCATTAATTGGAGCGGATGCAGGAAGGCATCAATGCTGCAGCCAGGTGTCAAAATCACAGGCACCCTATTAGGTGTCAGTGTGGTCTAGTGGGATTAGAAACCTGGGGTGACAGCCAGGCCCTAGGGTGTCAACAGAGGTTTTGTCATCGATGTCCCCAGGAGCTCACTCCGGGTTTCTAAACCTACCTCTGCCTCTGGGTGATCTAGGACAAGCCACTGTCCCTGTCTGTGCCTCAGTTTCCTCTGTCCCTCTTGTCCATTTAGACCGTGAGGTCTTTGTGGCCGAGACTAGCACAATGGGGCCCTGGTCTCGGGTGTAATATGTCATTATTGTAGGCCCTACTGTAATATAAATTGCTAATAATAGCAGGAGCCTAATCTTGCATCTGATGATATTACCAGGCTGAGGCGGGGCGGGTTTCAGGATAATTTTGGAAGACCCACTGCCTTTGGGCTGAGACTCCGACTATCCCCCCAACACCTCTGCCCCCTCACTGCCTGGGGTACCAGCACCAACTCAGCTCACAGCCACAAGCAGGACAGGCTGGCAGGTGACTGAAGCGCCACCTAGTGCGTCACAGCAGAACACAGCAGGGTTAGATGAGCTGTGTATCCTTTCCCTCCCTGTTTCAACCCCTGGACAGTCCTCTGTGTTCTTCATAGGCCCACGCAGCCCAGAGCCTAAGATGCTGCCGTTTGGGAATAGTATCACATAGTGGTAATGGTGCTGTTATGAATTATCATTATGAATAATAATCCATGGTGCTTTTCATCCAAGGATCCCAAAGCCCTTTACAAAGACAGGTAAACCTTATCATCCCCATTTTACAGCTGGGAAGACTGAGTCAGAGTGACACAACCAAGGTCACCCAGCAAGGCAGTGGCAGAGTTGAGAATACTGCACAGGCTTGGATAGCTAGAACTTGGCGTCCTGACCCCCACAGTCCCATGCTATAAACTGCACAGTGAGGAAGAAGAATTATGTTCCGGTTCTATGGAGCATAGTATCTTAAGGGCTTGATCCTGTGCAAAGTAGAATATACTCAACTTCTTTGCCAATTGGGCCTAGAGACAGCCAGTTCAACAAGCAATGTCACAATGCAGCTGCTGAAAAACCACATAGTTCTGAAGTTGTCCACACTTGTCAGGATCTCGGCATCGCTGCAGGTCACAAGTCGTACAATAATTACTTTATTTACACACGCTGCAGCAGCTTCTGTGCCCTAATTCGTACATTGCAACCTCCAGGACTTCCCTTCTGTGTTGCAATCGCTCACATAGGAGGGCTCGTGTTTGGGACAAGGGCATTTTCAGGAAGAGCAAAAGAGGATGGAGAGCAAAGGACACAGCCCATGTCCTCCCTGATGTAATTAAATTCTCAGGAGGGAGGAACATGGTCTGGTGTGAGCAAGCACCATGCAATTTTCTCCCATGCATATTTCAGCTCTGGGATTGTCAGAGAGCCCAGCGGTGCTGAGGTGGCCTGTGACATTCACCACTGAATTAATATTAACTTGCAATCTCGTTCCTCGTCTCTAGCCAAGGACCCCCGTAATACCTTGTAGCTTCATTCTCATTAGATCTTGACTACCATTATCCCCATTTCACAGAGAGGAAAACTTAGGCACAGTGATTTGTCCAAGGGCACTCATGAGGCAGGCAGCATGGCTGGGACTAGAAGCCAGCTCTCCTGAATCACAGCCAAGTGCACCAGCCTGTGGGCCACGCTCCTGCGCTGCTTAAAGCCCTTAAAACTCTTTTCTCCCTATTGCACTGGTTTGTACTCTACAACACTTCACATAGACACGACTTGTACTCAGGCCACGAGAACAACATTCTGGCTTCAGTGCCTGTCATTAGATAAGTTCTCCTCTGATCTGTTTGATCCAAAGCATTTTGCAATTGGCAACTGCCTTATTTCTCTGATTTTTCCAAAATCTGATTAAATAAGAGTTGTCAGTGTTTCTCAGCAGTGAGAGACCCAAAAGAATTTGAAAACCCTTTGGAAGAATTTAGAGTGCTATAAATTTCCAGATGTTGGTGGAAATATGCCAGAGAGGCATGTTTGGTTTTTACTGCCAATTCCCAGAGATGCTAAGACGAGAGGAAAAGTTTCTTAAGGGTTTCTCTCTGTGCCAAACAGCAGAGCCTCAGACGAAAGGTGTGACTGCTTCCAAATCAGCAAAGTTTAAAAAAAAAAAAATCAAATAGGTTTGACAAAGATGGTTTTACCTGCTGGAATGAACTTCATTTTGAGCTGTGTCCCGGGAGCAACTTAAGAGAGATTGATGTTGACAGAAGGAGTTTTCAGAAATTCATGTTCATACTGGGAGATTTCACTGGTTTATATACAGTCTGTGTTGTAAGAAAGTGGAGGGGGGGGAGAGAAGTTAGATTCACTCAACTCACAATCAGGAAGTAGAAATCGGGTTTGGAAACACTGAATAGTTATTTCTAAGTAAAGTTTTTGTGATAATGTTGAGGTCATCATGTTGTGGTTTTACTGAATGCTTCATTCTGGAATTGTTTGAAGCAGAGAGATGGGTTGATTAAAGGAAAACCCATGAATTTGCAAACCGACTCCAGAAAAAAAAATTCTGCCTACGTTCATAGTACAATACCGCGACTCATCCAGGGAAAAAGTTCTGCCGTTTCCTCAGAGTGAGTCTTCTTCCTTAGAGTACTTTCACCTCCCACCACCACTGTTGGGGGTTCCCCCCGACAGTTGCTTTTCATCCTTTCGGGGGCTGTGTAATACGCAGGTAGAGCACTGGGACTGTCTCGTTTAGAACGAGCCAGGGTGGGAGCTCACACTGAATGAAACCAAAGGTCACGCTGGCCGGGAAAGTATTTCAGTGGGAGGGGATGTTACAAAATAGACATTTACATGAATCAGGGAGGGAGAAGGGGATGGGATTGCAGCCACTCAGCTGTGTGTCATGGTCTCTAACATGGGCTGTGATCAACTGGGAATTCTCTGCCTGCTCCAGCCGTTGATGTGCTAGTGAACGAGTGGTCCAACTCATCACTGGGTCACATCACTGCACGCTCCTGTGGGTGACACTAGGCTAGAGCAGGCCTCGGGATTTGAACTTGACATGGAAACTGGCCTGTCTGTGGTTAGGGAATCCGGGCTAGCTTCTTGCACCAGCCACCTTGCTACAAGGAGAGTGTTTCTGGTCCCAGGCATGGGGAGTTTTAACCTCCTTTGCAGACAGCAAACGCTTCTCATTAAAAATCGTCATCAGGCTGAAAACCCAATTGCCTGGCAGAAAATAGTTTTGATGGAAAACGTTCCACTAGCCCTGCTGTGCTGCTGCTGGCGAAGGGAGTTAACTCTTTAGTTCTGGGAGCAGCAGCTCAGGCTTCTAACTCTGTAGGTTGTGGCCTCAGATCCTGCATTTGGTTCGAGGGGGGGTTGATTTTATTATAGCAGCCCTGCAAGAACCACAAGCGCCATCTTCCCCGGGATGCTCCCTGGCCGTGCCGGCTCACGCTGGCTGCTAAGCCTGCTCAGGAAGAGGCAGCTTATTTTCCAGGTGCAACGCTGGGGGTTATGCTGAAACCGCCTCCTCCCCAAGTCCTATGCTGGCCCCTTTTCTGTGCCAGCTCCACCGTGTGGACGATGTCTGAACACACAGGGCTGGCTCCTCGCCTAGGGGCCAGTGATACAGCCCCAGTGACGTCAGGGAAGCACAGCTGCCCTGGAGCCCAGCTGTGCTGTAAGGTGTGGATAGGGCATAACTGGGTTAAAGTGATTTTTTTGAAAGCTGTGCTCAAGCCCGGAAGCAGTTCTGACAAGTTTCTCTCCTGTTCACACCAGCAGGCTGAACACATGTCCCTGGGTGGAAGAGCGCCAAGGAACAGCCAAGCAATGCTTGGGTCTCAATGCAGCAAGCTCGTCCTTCTGGGCCAGTACTGAACCAATGCCCAACGGGGGCGCTGTGCTGCAGGGAGCAGAGTGAGTCAGTCAGCAGGGGGCGCTCTCCCTTCTGAATCCAGGCTGACCCCCATGCCTAAGCCTGCTGCTAGGATGCCTGTAGTGCAGGCAGTGGCATGGTTAATTCAGTAGGGGGTGCTGTCTACACAGTCCATACTAATGCCAGGCTGGTGGGTCTCACAGGACATGTGACTGTCACCCAATAATGAAATCCACCTTAAATCTGGAGCTTTTCCTTTGGGAAGGCAGGGTGGAGACCCAGAGAGAGACAAAAGATTCCCGCCTGGGACCAAAGCTATAAAAGGGGGTGGAATAGGCCCAAGGGGGCTGCCAGTCGTGAGAAAGCCCTTGGTTACCACCTGAGCTGGAACTAACAAGGTCTGTACCGGGGACAGGATTGGGCCCAGACTAGGAAGGAGTCTAATCTGTAAAATAATCTTATCGGAACATCTCTGAGGGTGAGATATTACCTGTCATCAGTTTCTTAATGTATTAGGCTTAGACTTGCATGTTTTTGCTTTATTTTGCTTGGTGACTTACTTTGTTCTGTCTATTGTTACTTGAAACCACCTAAATCCTACTTTTTATATTTAATAAAATCACTTTTGTTTATTAATGGACCCAGAGTACGTGATTAATACCTGGGGGAGCAAACAGCTGTGCACATCTCTCTATCAGTGTTATAGAGGGTGGACAATGTATGAGTTTACTCTGTATAAGCTTTAAACAGAGTAAAATGGATTTATTTGGAGTCTGGATTCCATTGGGAGCAGGGTTTCTAGAGGCTGGAGCTGGTGACCAGCTGAGCTGTTTTTGGTTAAAGTCTGCAGCTTTGGGGGCACAGACCAGACTGGGTCTGTGTTACAGCAGGCTAGCATGTCTGGCTCAACAAGGCAGGGTTCTGGAAGCCCCAAGCTGGCAGGGAAAACAGGCTCAGAAGTAATTTCAGCACATCAGGTGACAGTCCCAAGGGGATCTCTGCCACTGAACCTGTCACAGGAGGAGAAGCCAATTCCTTAGTGAAATGTAAAACCACAGCCCTGGCCACTCAGAGGCCTTGAAGAGCCCTGGCACTGATCAGGACAGCAACGGGGTTCTTGCCCCATTTCAGTTAGGGTGTCTATGACCCACATCCCTACAGTCTCCCTGTTCAATTCTGCAGGAATTCTTCTTCACTTCCTGTCTTAAACTATTGTCTGCTAGGGCTGGGCACATGGTTGAGTCTTTGTAGCCAAAGTATTTGTGTTTACATTTTTCACTGGTTTTGTAATGCTCCGGAGAGCCAGGCACATGGGTCTGAGATAACCCAACGCCTGATCCTCTCTCTGTATTGCTGTTCCTGGATTGTGGAAATCCCATGGGAAGAGCTGACCCTGAGTTATGTGGCCCGCGGAGACGTCCAAGTCTCTGTGAAACATCCAACACAAATGCTGAGACATTTGGTTTTCCCCAAATAGCTCTAGTTTGGGCTTTATTTGGTTTCCTGCCTTTATTTGGGCCAGTACCAGATTCCTCAGTGGAAGGTGCAAGAAATCCTGTAGTAGCCACATGTGGGCTAATCTTCCCCCCCAGGGAAAGTTTCCTCCTGACCCCTTTAGTTAGCAATTGGCTTATGCCCTGAAGCATGAGGATTGGGCTTATTTGGGCTCCTGATGAGCTGCCCTCCTGCGCAGTATTGCTGAATGCTGTTGCACTATGGCCATGTCCTGTCCTAGAGGAGGTTGCATTTTACTGAAGGATGATGTAAGTCCCGAATACCAGTGCTGCATAACTTTGCTGGACCGACTGCGAGGATCGCACTTAATTTGCCTATATTGTTACACAGAGTTTTAATTTTAACACAGAAATTAATAGGGGCTTTTGTGTAAGAGAGGAAAGATGTGGAGCTGAGATTTGGCCTCAGCTTCCTACTGTCAGGATGGCTGCAGTGAGTGGCTAGAGCTGAATAAATGATCACCTGAAATGTCCTGGCCTGTGCTAAAGAGAGGCTAACGTGTAGACGGATACATGGAAATAGATTTTGACATAAACCTAGTTTAGCCTATGGAACTCACTTTCACCAGGAAGCGTGGTGGCAGCCAGGTTCGCAAGACTCATAAAAGGACTAGACATGTCTATCAATAAAAAAGAGCATCTGCTGTTGAAATAAGTAGGCTAAGATTATGAGACAGAATTATTATCCTTGTTTCACAGAGAATGAGTGACTTGCCCAGCATCACATAGGATGTCTATCGTGGAACTGGGAATGTAATCCAGATCTTGAGAGGGCTATTGCAATGCCCTAAACCACGAGATCCTAATACTTCCCAGACTCAGTCTTTCTGATAAGTGAATCATTAACTGAGATCAGGAAGCTCTTTTCCTCTTATACCCTGTCTAGTACCACACAACAAGGTGAATAATGAGATTTGTATGGCTTTGTCAGAAACATTTTGGATTGGCTGCTTGCAGACAAAATAGGAATTGTTGAATAATAACACCTAGGTATTATGCAGGTCTCAAAGTGCTTTACAAAGGACGTCAGTGTCATTATCCCCATTTTACAGATGGGGAAACTGAGACATGGAGCGAGAAGTGACTTGGCCACGATCATCCAGCAAGCCAGTGGCAGTCAACAATATAACTCAGTCCAGAGTCCCAGTCCATATGTATGAGGACTAGTACCAGATCCCTCACTGGAAGGTGCAAGGAATCCTGTAGTAGCCACATGTGGGATAATCTTCCCTCCAGGAAAAATTTCCTCCTGACCCCTTTAGTTAGCAATTGTCTTATGCCCTGAAGCATGAGGATTATTACTATTGTACTAGGCACTGTACAAAACAAAAAAAGACAGTCAGGGCTCCAAAGAATTTGCAATCTCTAAAACTCACAGAATTTTTTAAAAAATCTTTCTATTGTAACTCTGGATGGTGTTGATATCCACATAGATGTCACTCCCTATTTGACCCCTGCTAAGTTCTTAACCTCAATAACTTCCTGTGACAATGAGCCTCACAGGTACCTGTGTTCAAGAGGATTTCCAAACCAGATGTGGCAAGGGAACGTGGTACTGGACTTAGTGGTTCTGTTCCAAAGTGCCCAGTCCTATGAGAAAGCATAGAATTTACATACATGGGAGCAAATTACCTTGTCCCCAGGCAGGTCTGAGCTATGTCAGCAGGGTGTATTAGAGCATCTGGGGAAAAAAGAGAGCAAGAGAGAGAGAGAGGTCAGGAAGGGGTTAATGCTATTGTACAAATGCTTAAACTTCATGTCTAAAGGATGATGTATAGAAATGACCTAGCCAAGGTTTAAGCAAACATTCTGTGGCCTGCGAACCTTGTAATATTTTACGGAGTCATTCACCACCCCAGCAAAGGATATTACAGAGAATACGAGAATGTTCTTGATATGCAGGTAACTCCCTCAAGTCTTTTCAACAGCATGTCAAATACAGCACATTATTCTGAAATTGATTCAGAGCTGAAGACCTCTGAAGCCAAACACTACAGCACTCTGAGTTGCAGGGAGGAGACCCAGACAGCTGTCTGTGAGATATTTACTCAGGTCATGGCGAGTGCTCATAAGTTAGGGGAGCACCTTTAGAAAAGCATAAAGGACATACTGCGGGATCACTCATTGGCCTTGAAGGTGAATTTGCTTCTTTATTACAGCAAAAGAAGGCCTGTAAAGTGTGATTATTGCAGTAGCACTGAAAGATCCAAATCAGTCCCCCGTCAAGTGACTTTTCTCACTGTGTCTCAGTTTCCCCGTCTGTATAGTGGGAGCATGGCCTCTTTTGTAAAGCACTTTGAGTGCTGCTGATGCAAAGCGCTAGATGAGCTCTGGCATCACTATTAATTACTTCTGTGCTAGGTGGTTATGCATATTCAGGGTGAAAGATGGGGATTTTTAATGTGTCTTTTCTCATCTTGGTTCTTTTCCCCTTTGTTTTAGAAATTCAACTCTTTCCTCCCCCAGAAGGCTCTATGGATGACTGGAGAGCTGGTGAGTTCTGAGAGCAGCCAGCTTCCTTCCCATGCGTTTGAGTGAAACAGGTAGTTAAACAGTCTGAATGAAAATGACTTTCCCTTCATGAATCAGCTTTCACTTTCTTGGTAGTTGAGCTGAGATCTCAGGGTGTGTTTCCTTCAGCTAGAGGTGGGGAAAGCTACCAACTGGCACTTCTGAGTCACTCAACAAGTTCTTCAGCGAAAGAAGGAAGTCTCCAGTGAACACTGCTGATAGTACCTGCCCCTGGTGAGGGGTTCATTCACCCTCACGAAGCAGAAAAAACAGAGCACAAGCCCAATTTGCCTGGTTGTTGCAGCTTCACCTTTGATAGCAGCCACAGCACACTCTGAGGGGGTGAATCTGGGCGTGACGTCCCCCAGGGAAGGTGATACAAGTGCTGATTGTGAGCAGACGTGTAACCCCAGATGAGGGGGCACTGCAGCCCCCATGTCCCTGTGCAGTACAGGCTGTGAGTCCGTTCTGGAGCCCTGGTGTTCTGGAGGTTCCTGGTTCATTCCCCAGTGTACCCATCAAGATGACAGGTGTTACAAATGCCCAGTCAACTCAGGCCTCGCCCCTTTGCTACAGCCTGCCCCGCAAAAAGCAAATATTATAGAACTGAGAATGGCAGCTAGGAATCATTTTCCCCAAACTGTTACTGCCCAAGGGGTAACACAGTCCAGTGCATGTACCAGATCCATGGGGATTTCACAGGAAGTAGCATCTGTGGGAGGCATTTGGTATCTATCATTAATCATTTGTATTACAGTACGATCATATTTGGGCCCCACTGTGCTAGTCATTGTACAAACACAGAGAGAGTCCATACCCCAGAGAGTTTCCAACCTAAATAGACCAGCTCCAAGAGTAGAGCCAGGACTAGAACCCATGTTGCCATTAGGCCACACTCCCTTCTCACCCGTCAGCTTTGCGTTCAGCCCTTTCACTGGATTTTTGTAATGTCTCAACGCGCCCAAATGAGGCAAGGGCTGATCTTGTGATATTTCAGTGCCTGGATGTGGCCATGAGAAGACTGGATCTCCCTTTGCTTTGGCCCTAGAAAAGCCGTGCGAGTCAAACAAACGATGGAGACCACATGTACAAAGACGAAGATACGCCGGCTTGTTTGAATTTCTTTGAGCCTGAGTGCACAGCCCAGTACAACCCAGTATGGCTGGGTTGTACCATTGCTGGGGGTATCCAGCTGCATCCAGCACGTGCCCGCACTAGCTGCAACTGCATCGGGGTATGTGCAAAACCCCACCCCGTGCAAGTGGGAAATTTGTACATGCCACTCAAACAGCTGTATTATGGGATGCTCCACTCTGCATGGACAAAAAGATTGTTAGCAGCAAGAAAAACCAACGGCAGCTGTTGGTGGAGGTGCCTTGTCAGGAGAGCTGGACCAGCGGGCCCCCCACAAAAGTGGGGGGTCCCGTTTTGTCCCCATGCCCCGCTTGAGGTATGGTCTTCAGTCTGAAGAGTTAGCAGGCAGCATGTCCTAATGGTTACTGCCCTGGGGGGAGTTAGCAGACCTAGATGCTAATCATGGCTTTACCACTGACCTATTGAGTCACCTTGGGAAAGTCTCTTTGTGGCAAAGATTGTCTCTTTCTGCATTTGTCCAATACCTAGTGCATTGGGACCCCGGCGCTCAGTTGGGACTACTAGGTATTATTATAATTACTAATCATTAGTAATAGCTACCAAAAATCCCCCTGCCACACGCAGATGCTACTTGCTGTAAAAACCCCATTGAGCCGGTACATGCGCTGGATTGTTATTCACAAAGTCACTTAGAGGATTTAGCCACACTAATCTCCCCCAGTTCAATGGGAATTTTGTGGTTTAATCCATTCATTAAGCTTTGATGCATAACGTTAAAACCTGTTACGTTGCCTAGAAAAGTCTTCGACCAGAGGCGCTTTCCTGTTTTCTTTCTGAATATCAATGCCATGTGTACAGGAGTCAGAGATTCTAGGATCGACTCCAAAAGCCAGCACTTGAGGTGAGGCGTGAGAGTGAAGCCTGGTTTAGCAGGAAAATGATTTTTAAAATCCCAGAAATGATCACCAATTCTTGCAAAACTCCTGGATGAGTTCGCCTATAATGCTCACCCCCAGGGGACGATGCCACAGACTAAAGAGTGAACCACCCGTCCCAATTTGGAGTTCAAGATTTTTGCTTAAATTCCCCAGAAGCACCAGTTATTCATTTGAGTGACTGTATCCGCTAGAGGTCACACCTGACAGCAAGATCCCATTGGTCACGGTGCTACACGGACACGGGAGACAGCCCCTGCCCAAAACAACTTAAAATCTGAATAGACAAGAGAAGAAAGAGAGATGATATGACCAAGGTCACAATGCAAGTCAGTATGTAGATCTGGGCATGGAGCCTAGATTTCCTGAGCTGCAGACCTGTGCCCTACCCACTAGACCACACTGCCCCTCACAGCAAAGCCTGGTAGATCTAAACCAGGCAGGAGCCTATCGGAAGACAGCATCAATCCTGCAGTCAGTGTGATGCAAAGTTCTAAGAGAGGGAATAATAATAACACCTAGCTCTTACATAGAGCTTTTCATCAGTCCAGCTCAAAGAGCTTTATAAAGAAAGGTGAGGCGTATCGTCCTCATTTACAGAGGGAGAAACTGAGGCACAAATCCATTAAGTGATTTGCCCAAGGTCACTCAGCAGGCCAGTGGCAGAGCCAGGAATAGAAGCCAGCTCTCCAGAGTCCCAAAGCAACGTAACTTCTCAGTAATACACCCCCTGCCGCCGATGAGGGAGGTGCAATTTTCTCACTTAACAAGGAAAAACCATTTGAGTGGGCTGATGGACTTGTTAAAATTAATATGGATTTGGGGCGGTGACAGAGGTTGGCTCAAGCCAGGACGGAGAAAGAATTGGGAGTGAGATTTTTTCAAAGGAGGGGCCTGATTCCCCTAAATTCAATGTTCCAAGGCCAGAAGGGACCACCGTGGTCCTCCAGTCCAGCAGTTCTCAAACTGTGGGTCAGGACCCCAAGGTGGGTCCTGACCCCATTTTAATGGGGTCACCAGGACTGGCTTAGACTTGCTGGGACCTGGGGCCCAGGGCCTAATTCAAAGCCCGAGCCCAACTGCCTCAGGGTGTAGCTGACGGTGGCGCTGACGGTGGGGCTCAAGTTGCAGGCCTCCTGTTGGAGCTGAGGTCTTTGGGCTTCGACTCGCCCCTGCCCCCCGGAGCAGTGGGGCTTGGGCTTTGGCCCTCCCTCCTGGGGTCATGTAGTAATAGGGAGTCACAGTGCAATGAAATTAGAGACCCCCTGGTCTAGTCTGACCTCCTGTATCACACAGGCCAGAGACCTGCAGAGCGGTTAGAAAAACACCCAGTCTTCATTTACAATGATGGAGAACCCACCATGCCCCTTAGTAAATTGTTCTATTGATTAATTACTCGTACCATTAAAAACGTACGCCTTTTTCCATTGGAATTTGTCTCGTTCCAGCTTCCAGCTCTTGGATTGTGTCAGACCTTGGTCTGCTAGCTCGAAGAGACAATTATTACATATTTTTCCCCAGACAGGTATGTATGGGCTGTAATCAAGTCACCCTTGGCTCAAGAGGTCTCAGCCGGAGCAATGCCAGACAAGAAACATTCTTCTCCAGACTGCAAATCGCTGAGATGTGGATCTCTGCCCTGCTGACCAGGTTCCTCTCTACAGCTCACGTTGGCTGTAGAACCTGCAAGACCTCTGGGAAGGATAGGTACAAACGTGCTCTATGTACAGCTGATCCTGTTTCTATCTAGTTCAACTGAGTCTGGTGAACTGCTGGTCCGACCCCTGAAGGAGTTCTGCCCAGCTTCCAGAATATAAAATCCACCTGGGAACTGGAGTTACTTCCCATTAACTCAGCCCCAGTTTTGTAGCTGATTTCTCCACCCTCTTGGACCTCTCCCTATGGATTTGGACCCTTCGGAAGACAGATCTCAAAAATGGTAAGTCTGTGTGGTCCAAATTACTCACCAGTCATAACAAAGATAAAAGCAGATCAGAATAAGGGATCTGGTTTCGGAGCTAACGACTCATTAAAATGGAAGTGTTAGCTTGATTATTCTCTGCCTTTCAACATAGTCCTATACCCCATCTTCATTGATAGCCTTGTCTGGACTAAGGATTTGCCCTGGTTATAACGATCAACGTGGCTGCACCCCTGTGTAGACCGGAACAGCAATTACTTGGTGCAGTGCGGGAGTTTACCTCTGCTTGAAGTCCAGGTAAGCTCACCCAATGCAAATAGCAGCGTGACTGTCTACACTAGAGGGTGCAGCTACGCTGATGGCTGTATTGGGGCAAATCCTCAGGCTAGATTCAGAGCATTTAAGGCCAAGAGGCCCCTTTCGATCGTCTGGTCTTGCTCCCGTGTATCACACCGGTTAGAGAACCTCCCCCAATAATTCCAGCATTTAGCCCAGACTGGCAGTGGAGCTGAAGCAGGCTAGCCAAGGCCAGGCACAGAATATTCTCAAGGTTCTTCTGGAGAGGCAAAAAGCCTCCTGTCTTACTAAGCAAAGCCTGGATGAGCTAAAGGAGAAGAAGGAGCGGGCGGAGGCAGTTTCTGCTCTTCCTTTTGGACGAGGGTCCCTGAGGCTGCCATGTTAGAGAAGCAAAAGCTCTCCCCTCATTTGGAATCTGTTGTGAGTCCGGTTGTACGTGCCCACAGCTCAGCCCCTCTCTGCTTCACTTTCAAAAGGAACTTGCCGGCTGGCTACCACCTCGCATACGCTCCACTTCAAGCCATGGTAAAAAAGACCACAGGGGTGGGGCTCTCATTTCACTCACCCTTTGAAACAGCTGGCTCCCCACCTCCTCCTACTGGCCCAAGCAAGAATTGCACACACTGTGTTATTGCCATCATCCCCTTGCACCATCTCGAAAGGGGGGCTGGACCAATGTGTGTGTGTGTGGGGCGGGGAGTGGGGTGGGCTGAGAGCCACTGAACCCAACTGCAACCCCTGTAGATGATGGAACCCCCTTCAAGTTGCTACACACCCCCGCACCTTGAGTTGCAGCCCCTATGCCTCTCAGCCTACCTGGTAGGCCTCACCCTCTAGCCTGTGGGACAAGGCCTAGCATTTAGTCTGGGGCTCTCAGCACCAGCCTGCAGTGACGGAGAGATTTGCCCTGACTAACCACGAGCCCTGAGTTAGGCCGACACAGAGCACTATCAGAAACTCTCACCTCCTATGTTAGCATCCCACCAGCAGGACCCCAACCTGGTCAGCTCCCGCACACAGCTCATCCGCACCATTATCAAGAGCGCGTTTGTTCTGGCTCTGCCAGGATTTTAAGGTCAGCGGATTCCACCCCTTCAGGTACCTGAGAAGGCTTTAGGGTGACCAGCTGTCCCAATTTTATAGGGACAATCCTGATTTCTGGGGCTTTTTCTTATACAGGTTCCTATTACCCCCCACCCCCGTCCCGATTTTTCACACGTGCTGTCTGGTCACCCTGTGAGGCCCTAAACTCAGGCTCCGTAGTCCATAGCCCACTTGCCCACTTGCATAAAGCACCTCTCAGCTTGGTCCCAGAGGCGAGCTGCCCAAGTCCTGGCTCCAGCCAAAACCCCGCTAATGGATCGAGCTCCCCAAATGCTACGCTCTGCTCGTCCGTGCTGGGCCAGACCCAGAAGAGTTCTGAGAGGCCAAGGAGCCTGTGCGCTGGGGACCGAACTGGCGGTACGGCTCGGGAGAGCACCTGGCCCAAGGCCCAGGCGAGCCGCGGATGCTGTAAGAGAAGGGGATTATTGGTCAGACTATTACATCATCCCCCTGGCTCCCAGTGTTCTAGGAGGGAGTCGCCTTATCACGCCCCGCTGCCCACAGCACAGCTGAGCGGGGCCTATGGCCTAGCCGGCTATTCATCCCCATAGGTCCATTATTTCTGCTTTTTGTATTAAGCAGCACCCAGGGCAGGGGTGGGCAAACGTTTCGGCCCCAGGGCCACATCGAGGTTGCAAAATTGTATGGAGGGCCAAGTCGGGAAGACTGTGCCCCTATCTGAGCTCCTCCCACTTCCTGCCCCCTGACTGCCCCCCTCAGAATCTCCGACCCATCCAACCCCCACCCCACTCCTTGTCCCCTTACTGCTCCCTCCAGAGACCCCCCCCCATGCCTAACCACCCCCTGGGACCCCACCGTCCCATCTAAGCCCCCCTGCTCCCTGTCCTCTGAGTGCTCCAACCAGCGTGACCAGATGTCCCGATTTTATAGGGACAGTCCCGATTTTGGGGTCTTTTTCTTATATAGGCTCCTATTACCTCTGGTACATTAGCCAGGCTAAGCCACACCAAGCGTGGGATTTAAATGCTCATGGTTCAGGGCACGAGCCTACGACTGGGGTCAAAAACTTTCCCCAAGGAGCCGGCTGTTCCTTAACTGTCCACAAGGGGGTTTCTTGCACCGTTGTCTAAAGCAGCGGTGTCCAATAGCAATTCGATGCTAGCCACACCGCTAGCCACACTTGTGGTTTTGTTCTTATTAGCCACATTATAAAAAAGCCGCATTATAAAAAAGCCGCCTGCATTAGCCACAATTCAATAGCCTATTAGCCAGAGGTGGCTAGTGGCGAATGTACTGGATGCCGCTGGTCTAAGGCATCGGCCACTGTCGGAGCCAGGCTGCCGGCCTAGGTGGACCCAATCAGGTCTGATTTAAAGTGGCAATTGCTACATTCCCGTCCCCAGCCATCGCTCTAATACCCTGGCCCCTGGGATTGGAGACGGGCACTCTCAGAGGGGGTGGGAAGGGCAATTGTCTGTGATGTTTATATTCAGCTTTTTGCGTCTCTGAGGGAGGTCAGTCTCTGCTGTGCGGTTCCAGCCCCTCCAGGGACACGCACAGGAATAAAATCGTGGCCGCTTTTGGAGGGTCCGTGCCTTCTGCCGCCAGAGGATCCGGATCCCCCCGCATCCCCAGGGCTGGAGGAGCTGTCATCCCCCGGCCTGGAGGTGGAGGAGTCACTCTCCCTGCCCCAGCCCTGGAGGAGCTCTGGGCCTGCACTGATGGGGGGGAGGATGCCCCTGCTTACCCCCCCCTTGCGCACACCCCTGAACCCCTCCAATCCTGTTGCTGAGATGGGGCAGCCCGAAGAGCCGAACAGCCACGGCACCTGCTGGCTTCGGTTCTGGAAATCAGTCCCCAGACACCAAAATCGGTGGCTGCATTTGAATTTTTCTTCTTAGCCACATTATAAAGTCGCTAGGTCTCAAAGCTCTTTATAAAGGTGATTGGTGTCATCCACTGGGGAAATTGAGGCACAGAGTCATGAACGGCCTTGCCCAAGGACACCAGCAGACCAGAATCAAAGCCGGGCCTAGGACTCAGGTTGTCTAAATCCCAGCCCAATGCTTGACCCCTAAGCCATGTTGCCTAGGTGGGTAGACTGAGGAAAGGCTGATGGGCGATAGAGAGGGGAAGGTGCCTCGCTCCTGGTATCCAGGGTGAGGCTCTGGTGCGTGTTTAACTAGAACCTCTCATCTCCAGCAAGCAGCAACGTCCAGGTCTGAGGTCAGAGTTCCCCACATCTGGTGAACATGGCATCAAGGAGAGTTCGGCTAAGTAGGGACTGAGTGAGGAGCTTGGGACTTTACCCCCGGTCTGGGGAAGCCCAGGGTTGAATAATTACAGCCATAATTTCCCCTTTGACTCATGGAGATGAATGATCCTTCCCTGCTGTGGGCTGATTCTCCACTACCTTCTTCATGGCTATGAGCCAAGATGGTCCTGCACTCAGCTCCATGCTCTCGGTCCCTAAACCTCTGATTGCCAGAACCGGGGACTGGATGACAGAGGATGGCTCACAAGATAACTCCCCTGTTCTGTTCATTCCCTCTGAAGCACGTGACACCGGCCACTGTCGGAGACAGGATACTCGGCTAGATGGGCTGTTGGTCTGACCCTGTTTGGTTCTTATCTTAAAGCACCTGCTTAACTTTAAACAAAGACTGAAAAGTCCCACTGGTTTTAAATAAAGCCTGGACATAAGTGCTTTGGCCTCTGCAAAGTGAGTGTAATGTGTCACTAGAGCAGAATGGTTCGAAGCCTGCCTGAAAGGGTTGGTTTGTTGGCAAGTCCTCCTGTTGTTTTGTACATAAGAAGGTCAGCTCTTGTCTACCCTGGAAGACTCTATGGCCCACTGGAGAACTAGCAGGAATCTGCCATCACAGGTACTAGAGAAAGGAAACCCAATTAACTGAAGTGGGGAACGGCTCATCTCCTTAGGAGTGAGAGAAAAGGAATAACTAGAGGAGCACGTCCCAGGGACGTGGAAGGTTCAGCAGCCTGACTAGAAGGAGCCTCAGCCGACTTCTGACTTCTGCCTTGCTGACTCAAGGAAACAGCTCCGAGGGAAGGGGCTGTACTCCCCGCTTTCTGGGAGGGCAGGGGTCTGGGTGTGGGGGCAGTCCCAAGGTTTCAAGGAGCCTGGCGTGTTTCAAGTCATTGTGACTTTTTGTTGCCCTCTTTGCTACAATGCTGGAGATTCTGAGACAGGCCAAAGCTGGACTTGGGACACCAAGGTGAAGGGGAGGCCCAAAGACCTCACAGTTTGGCCTCATCCCCTGATCCAGGAATAGACAGCTGGGCCTCAGACTGCTCTCCATTAAACTGGCCTGTAATGACCCACTCCTGGCATGGCCCAGACCTGTCCCTCACAGTGGGGGAATCCTTAGCAGGCTGAAGTCCTCTCTGTGCTGTTGGATATGGGAAGTGTCTCTGTGGCCCTATAAGAAAAGCTCAGCTGCACTTTTGCTCTTTCCTGTGGTTAAAATCCATCCCAAGACAGTAATTCACCATCTGACCACTTCCAACTCTTCTTTCCTCAATAGCAATTTTGAAACCTGGCTGTTCTAACCACAGGGAAACCATCCCCTCGTTGAAGGATCCCACACTCCTGGCCCCATAATTCGAGAGCTGAAGAAGCTCCCAGTGGATTCTGGACCACTCAGAGAACAGAGCCACAGAGCACAGACCATGCTAGGCCTTCACTTAAAAACAAGGACATTTGTGTTTTTGTGGGCCTCCATTCTAGACCTTGCCCAAGCCTGGCTTTTTTTGTTTTTGTCCTGGCAAATGTTGGGGGGAAAGGCAGGGCTTTGTCATGGCGAGAGGGCAGAAGTCACAAATTCAGAGGAAAGCTGATTGGAGAGAAAGTCACATGTGGTCACTGAGTGGAGCCAAACCTCTTTTGTTTTGCAGCGCAGGTGATTGGAAAACGTTTCATCCTCATGTGCTCTTCTGAAGAAAGCAATTTAAAAACCCAGGCCTGGCTCCGGTTTCTTTACACTGAACAGACAGGGCTGGACAATTCAAATGGATAACAGGGGCCAGATTTTCAGTTCTCCTGTCATTTCGAGAAATAAATGGCCAGGTTTTCCGAATTGCTCAGCCCGTTGGATGCAAGTGGGATGCCGGGCTCTCTTAAAAATCCAGCACATAGAGAGAAATTCTGTTTAAATACATGGGAATCTCACTCAGCGGCTCGGGTTACAAAACCATTCCCCATAGGCCCACAGCTTTGCGTTTATACCGAGTGCTCAGAAACCCCCTGCACCGCTGTCTTCGGAGAATTCTCATCGCAGGGCATTTTATGCCCTCGTGGTATGGATGAAAGAGGTGCCAGGCCTGGGGGGAAGTAAGCCTGGGGACTTGGCAGGCACTGTTGTCACACAAGTCCTGGCCGTAGCAAACGCAGCCTTAGCCAGAATGGAGCAAGGGCACCCAGGTTTGTCACCAGTGTGCTAGTGACCCAGTGGCCCAGATTCTCTGCTGAAGTCAGTGCCCATGAAGCAGGAGCCACTTACAGCTCCCCGATCCTCCAGCCAGTTTTATACCATCCCCTTCCCCATCATGTGCTGAGGGTAAAGCAGCACAGGGGCTAAACTCTGCCAAGTAATTACAGGTGTCGAAGGAGCCATCTACCAATCAGGGATATCCGGAGCATGTTGCTACCCTGCCCAGCCCTCACTGCCCACTCTACTGGTTGCTGCAAGGATGGGGACATAGGAGCTGGCTTTGCCAGCTACACACCTTCTGGCAACTCCCTCCTGCCAGCAGAGGAGATGTGGCCAGGTTCTGTGCCCATTGCACTGCTAGAATGCATAAGAACAACCTTACTGGGTCAGACCAAGATCCATCTAGCCCAGTATCCCGTCTTCCAACAGTGGCCAATGCCAGGTGCCCAGAAGGAATGAACAGAACAGGGAATCATCAAGTGATCCATCCCCTGTTGCTCATTCCCAGCTGCTGGCAAAGCTAGGGACACCATCCCTTCCCATCCTAGCTAATAGCCATTGATGGACCTATCCTCCATGAATTTGGTTCTTTTTTGAACCCTGTTATGGTCTTGGCAGTCACAACATCCCCTGGCAAGGAGTTCCACAGGTTGACTGTGCATTGTGTGAAGAAATACTGCCTTTTATTTGTTTTAAACCTGCTGCCTATTAATTTCGTTTGGTGACTCCTAGTTCTTGTGGTATGAGCAGTCGTAAACAACAGTTCCTTATCTACTGTCTATACACCAGTCATGATTTTGTAGACTTCAATCATATCTCTCCTTAGCCATCTCTTTTCCAAGCTGAAAAGTCCCAGTCTTATTAATCTCTCCTCATACGGAAGCTGTTCCATACCCCTAATCATTTTTGTTGCCCTTTTCTGAACCTTTTCCAGTTCCAATATATCTTTTTTGAGATGGGGCGACCACATCTGTACACAGTATTCAAGACATGGGTGTACCATGGATTTATATAGAGGCAACATAATATTTTCTATCCTATTATCTCTCCCTTTCTTAAAGATTCCCATCATTCTGTTCTACTTTTTGACTGCTGCTGCACATTGAGTGGATGTTTTCAGAGAACAATGACTTCAAGATCTCTTTCATGAGTGGTAACAGCTGATTTAAACCCCATCATTTTATATGTATAGTTGGGATTATGTTTTCCAATATGAAATACTTTGCATTTATTAACATTCAATTTCATCTGCCATTTTTTTACCCAGTCACCCAGTTTTGAGAGATCCCCTTATAGCTCTCCACAGTCTGCCTGGGTCTTAACTATCTTCAGTAATTTTGTTGAATAGGACTGGGCCCAGAACAGACCCCTGGGGGACACCACTATTTACCTCTCGCCATTCTGAAAACTAACCATTTATACCTACCCTTTGTTTCCTATATTTTAACCAGTTACTGATCCATTAGAGGACCTTCCCTCTTATCCCGTGCTGCTAACTTTGCATAAGAGCTTTTGGTGAGGGAACTTGTCAAAGGCTTTCTGAACATCTAAGTACACTATATCCACTGGATCCCCCTTGTCCACATGCTTGCTGACCCCATCAAAGAATTCTAGTAGATTGGTGAGGCATGATTTCCCTTGACTAAAACCATGTTGACTCTTCCTCAACAAATTATGTTGATCGATGTGTCTGACAATACTGTTCTTTATTATACTTTCAACCAGTTTGCCCGGTTCTGAAGTCAGGTTTGCCAGCCTGTAATTGCGGTGATCACCTGTGGAGTCCTTTTAAAAATTGGCATCACATTAGCTATCCTCAGTCATCTAGTACAGAAGCTGATTTAAATGATAGGTTACATAGCACAGTTAGTAGTTCTGCAATTTCACATTTGAGTTCTTTCAGAACTCTTGGGTGATACCATTTGGTCCCAGTGACTTATTGCTGTTTAATTTATCAGTTTGTTCCAAAACCTCTTCTAATGATACCTTAATCCGGGACAGTTTTCTCAGATTTGTCACCTGAACAGAATGGCTCAAGTTTGGGAACCTCCCTCACATCCTCAGCTGTGAAGACCAATGCAAATAATTCATTTTGTTTTTCCGCAATGGCCTTATTGTCCTTGAGTGCTCCTTTAGCACCTCGATTGTCCAGTGGCCCCACTGGTTGTTTAACAGGCTTCCTGCTTTGACGTACTTAAAAAAATTGTTATTGTTTTTGGAGTCTTTGGCTAACTGTTCCTCAAATTCTTTTTTGCCCTTTCTAATTATACTTTTACACTTCATTTGCCAGACCTTTCTATTTTCCTCACTAGGATTTCACTTCCTCTTTTTAAAGGATGCCTTTTAGCCTCCCACTGCTTCTTTTATTTTGTTGTTTAGCCACGGTGGCTTGTTTTTGGTTCTCTTACTATGGTTTTTAATTTGGGGGATACATTTAAGTTGAGGAGGCACAATGTGTTCATCCCTGAAGCAACTCTATAGGAGTTCACATGGTCCAAAACACATCACAAGCAAATAGCTCCAGCACAGCGCGAGAAGCAGAGACACCACAGATCAGCTCTGGTGACACGGACCGGCCCTCTGCAACTGAGCCCCAGTGGAAAAGAGCCAGCATTCAGAAAACAGATCCCATGCTCTTAGCACAATGTTCCACTGGCTGTTTAGGAACCATCCCAGTGGAGATTCACGTGCCTGCCACTGGACAATAATTTCCAATCTCCCAGCCCTGCCTGGTCCCCAGCTGACCAGTCCCCCACAAACCAAGTCCCAGCACTACTGCCCAGCTCCCATCATGATGGGTCTTGTATTAGGGGATGGGGACAAGCCGGAAGACATTTCACTGGTTTATCACCGGTCTTCGAGGCAGGGCTGCACTGCAGGGCTGCGCACTCCCCTCTGTTAGTTTCCAGCTCTCAGCCCTTACGGCCAGATAGAAAGGGCCAGAGTTACTGGGGTGCCCTGGGTTAAACACGGTCATAGGGGGAGCTCCATTCCCAGGCCCTCCTGGGACCAGCCACAGAGACCAGGTGGATTCCCATCCCCCCCGAGGAGAGATGAGGTGGCAAGCACAGCGCCCAGCACAATGGGGTCCTGAGCCATGACTAGGGCCCCCTA